>JBBJLR010113031.1:0-21239 GCA_037577145.1 Brachypetersius gabonensis | reverse complement strand
CCATCCTCAGGTCCTTGCACTGGCTCCCAGTTCGGTACAGAATTGACTTCAAAACATTACTTATTGTGTACAAGTCATTCAACGGTTTGGGTCCTACATACATCTCTGATATGTTTGAAGTATATATTCCTTGTAGGTCTCTTAGATCTGCAGGAGCTGGACAGCTAGTGGTGAGAAGATCTGAAACTAGACATGGTGAAATGGCACTTAGTCGTTATGCAGCTCGCTGCTGAAACAAGTTGCCCATTACTATCAGATCTGCACCGACTGTAGCCAGTTTTAAAAAGCTACTAAAAACGGCACTATTCTCCTCTGCCTTCTCTTAGATATTTGCACTTTTACTGCACTTAACACTCTTTATGTTTTCTTTTACCTTCTTTTATCCCTTCTTTTATATCAATTTTTATTATATTTTCTATTCTGTAAAGCAGATTGAATGACTGTCTGTGTATGATAATGTGCTATGTAAATAATGTTGAACTTGAACCTGAACTTAACCTTGAAGTTCGATGAAGCTTTTCCCCAAAATTGTATGCAGTGGAATTGAGAGTACACACTCTTTTGAGAGCACACATTGTAAGAGTGCTCTTTTAAGATGATGCAGACAATGGTTTGAAGAAAAAATAAAGAGAGGATAAAAACAGTGAATCAAATGATATATATATAGCCAAAAATGCTAGTACACACATACACTAGACCTACATCCACCCTCATTCTTACCCACACAGATACTCTGTACACACTGCACTTGGGAGTATATGTTAAAATTGCTCTAATAGCAGGTTTTTCCCACAGCTGTTTTAATTAAAAAATAACACTTACACCAACCTGCCCCCTTTGTTTTTCTCTCTCTCCCTCTCTCTCTCACGTACAACCACACGCACACAAATAAAATCTCACACACACACACAGAATGACTCAACTTTTGAACTGAAGGATTGTGTACTTCTTTCACCGTGTAAACTAGGGCTTATGAAAATCATGAAATCATGAATTAGATCATAAAATCATATTATATCATAAAATCCTCGTGCTGGGTTGTTTATGTTTGGGCATGGTGCTTAGCAAATCTGAAGGAGTATGAGGGGACATGGTGGATGAGGCCTGGACATCACAAAAGCAAAAAAAAATGCAGAGGATATCTGCAGTTTCGGTGTTAGTGCAGGGGTTTCAGTGAACAATTAGTAGTTCAGCGATGGACTGAAACCACAAATGAAACACATACACACACACACACACATATATACACACACACACACACACACACACATACACACACACACACACACACACATAACTTTAGATAGAAATCTACAAATCAAGTTAATGCATCTCAGTCATTAAGTAAACTGTAGAAGATAAATGAATGTACATTAAAACAAGACATAAATCCAAAACATAAACATAAAAATCAACATTTAGCAGAAAAAAAGATTTTGAGGTTGGCCTTCACCTTCCCCAGACAGTCATTCTTGATTGGATCCTAAAGATGCTGTGCATGTAAGACAACCTATGTATAAATCTTAAATCAAGAAGAAAAGGATTATTAGGTGGCTGCATGAAACACCAGAAAACTGTGATTTTGTTTGATTAATTATGTACTGTTTAGACATGTTCAATATCTTCAATTTTTTTTACACCATAGCTACAAAAGTGCTAAAATGATCACAAAACACAAATATAGATAATACATTAAAAAGAAACACAAAAGACAGCTAATAAAAGGAAGATATTAAAATAGAAATGCAAATAATGAAGGATTATGAAAAAACAGCCACAATTATACAAATAGAACACATTACTATCAGCTGCAGAAATGGACAAAGGCAGAGTCAGAAACTATATACGCAAGACTACTTGAGGACTACTTCAAAAC
This sequence comes from Brachypetersius gabonensis, assembly GCA_037577145.1. Lineage (NCBI taxonomy): Eukaryota > Metazoa > Chordata > Actinopteri > Characiformes > Alestidae > Brachypetersius > Brachypetersius gabonensis. The sequence goes on along the minus strand of JBBJLR010113031.1, from coordinate 19,363 downwards.
TACAAACATGTCTTAGGTAGTCATTTATATTTGGATTAAGAGTGAAATTGTGCAGATGTGATTTCTTTTCCTCTTACGTTAAGGTTTAGAGTGTACAACAGACACAGCACTTAAACTACTGCATTTTTGTCGTGTGTATTTTTGTATAGAAGGCTAACAATGATCAAGAAATAGAGTTCTACTTCCATGACTAAATCATTCCAGTATGATTTATGGTCAAACACCCTAAACCATTCTGGAATCACCTGAAAACTGTGATTTTGCTTGATCAGCTATGTACTGTTTAGACATGCTCAGTATCTTCAAACTTTGCTCTCACTCTCATATATATATATATATATATATATATACAAAGAAAGAGAGAGAGAGAGAGAGAGAGAGAGAGAGAGAGAGAGAGAGAGAGAGAGAGAGACAGAGAGAGAGAGAGAGAGAGAGAGATAGACAGTGTTGTGCTGTTAGATAGGGCATATTCTCAGTGGTTGTGACAGAAACTGATCTATGTTTGAGGAGTGTGTTCACGGCTTTTCAGAGAGAGCAAAGCAGTGTGATAATTACTAAATACCCAGTACATTCCCGCACCTAGATTCGCTCTCTCCTCCTCCCCTCTCTGTCTCTCTCTCAGTCTCACACACTGACACACAAGTTTAGTGATAAGTAAAAAAAAAGTACAGCTGTCCAAATAATACACACAGACTGAACACATACACATACACACACGTTTGGTTTTATTTGTTCCCCATTTTTGACTTTTTCATCATTTTATTTTTGCTCACATTTACTGCACAAGTTTCTAAAGCAAGAAAGATTCAGGTCATAAATGAATCTTATTAACGAGTGTATTCATCTTTAACTCACTCATCTGTGTAACCTAAGTTCCCCAGCAGCAAGAGTTGAGGAATGCATGTGTTTTATTATGAGTATTAATATTCAGCTGTTTATTGGTGTGTGATAAGCTGACTTGATGGTTCAGTGAGGCTGAAGAGAGAAAATCTGTAGAAGCCATGTTTCGTAGTCTAACTCCTCCAGAAGGGGGCGCTATTAGCCACAACGTCATTTTTCTGCACACCTGATGAAACGGAAGTTCAAAACTTAAAATGTAAACATAAAGGCCATTTTATAAAGGCCATTTGTTTTCATCACTATTTTTTCATTCTGATTAAAGACATTTGATAAATGGAAACTGGAAATTTTGTTTTAAATATGGGTCTCAGTAATTCTGGAGGGCACTGTATGTTTGTTTGTTGTTCCTGCTGATTTTAATGAAAAACAGTGACCTTTTCCATCCACAAAGATGACAGATATGAGATCTTCTCTTGAAGAATGTCTGAGAAAATAAAGTGCCTTGTTGTGTGAAGGAAGGCAGGAGGAGTGAAACTTAAAGTCTCTAATGAGGGAGGCATTGGAAACAAATTCTGGAGAGCTAGGTTTTTAACTTTGTGTAATCTAGACACTACTGATATAGCATTTAAATGTGTGACACAAATATGGCATTAGTTCTCTCAGGTAAATATATAGTTAAGTTAAAAACTGTATAAAGACGTTATATATAGTATCTAGGCTGCCATATATTTTTAAGTTAACAAAACAACAAAAGTCCATGTTTGCTTCACTGGTATCTTTTTGTCATTGTTGTTTCAAAACCTAATAAGTATCACTTGAGGTTGTGCTATACCATGGATTTTGGAACTGGACAGCAGCACCCCATTGCCAACATCTCTTGGTGTAGCACTACCTCTCAACTATTATTGCTTAAATATATATGTGTGAGCCAGGGTGGTTAGGGAGTTGCCCATGTGATCAGAAGGTTGTGAGTTTGAATCTTAGGACTGCTAGTGGCACCTCTTAATTAAAATCTAAAAGAAATTAAAATTTCAATTGTATTTATGTGTGTAATTGACTATATTGCATCACAAATGTTCCTACATACTTGTTCCTAAATACAGCTACATACTTTTGTGTGTATGTGTGTGTGTGTGTGTGTGTGTGTTTCTCTAGGCACCTGTATTCACACCCTTAACTGTTGGCTGCACTATAATTGTACTCCAGCACTTTAACAAGGCGCTCGTAAATATGTCACTCTCACCGTAAAGGATATCATTAAAGCTGGACGACCTTCTGCAAGGGCATACACACACACACACACACACACACACACACACACACACACACACACACACACACACTCTTAACCCATTAACTTTTCATATTCAGCTATACATATAAATACTTAATTATTTAAAATATATATCTGTATTTTCTTGCCTTTTAAACATGGCTCACACTGTGTGGACTAAATGGACACATTAAAAACACGCTGGCTTATTTCCAACTATGCCAAATGCATAACATTTGCCAGTTGCATAATTCATATAATCTATGTTTTTAGGGGTCAGTGAAGGGGTCCCTGTTGCATATGGTTCTTCAAAATCCTTGTAAACCTTGATATAGAACCTTTTTTTTAAATATAAAAAAAATCATATTTTTTCTAAAAACATAAATACAACAAGGCCTGACCAACATTTCTGTCAATGGTCTATATTGGTCCTAACACTGAGGTCCTAACACTGATGTACTGATCAGTGTTCTAAGGCATACTTAGAATCACACCTGGTGAAACACATGCACCTCAAGCATTTTTCTTTCTATTTAAAGAACCCTTGTGACTAACAGACAAGTCCTTAAACTGGCAAATAAATGATGCTTCTGAAACATCTCTGAGATGTGGAAGGCACACCTGGTGTGACCACGCCCCCTCATACACATGTCAGCATTCCTTCCTCGATAAGTATACTCAGCTGAGGTAAAGTAACCGCCGGGAACATTCATTATTATATCTAATACTTTTCCCTCATTTGAACCTGTGTTAAGAACCTGCAGGAAGCAGCAGTCTGCGCATGTTTGAGATGGATGAGAGAACGCAGCTAATCAATTGTGGAGACGTTTAGTGCATGCCTTCGGGGAAAGCAGGTAGGATCAAGCAGAAGCTTGTTCACTGTTCCTAAACTGGGTCAGTGTGCCAAATGATGGCAGACAGAGACCAGACAAAGTGGGTCTGGGCGTATGTGAATGCATGCATATTTGTATGTGAACAGCATACAACTGCACAAAGTGTGAGCGTGAAGTAGCATGAGTTGTGTGTACATCACACCACGTGTGAATTTGAGTATGTGTGTGTGCGCCTGCGTGTTGTGTTTTGAATACACAGGATTAGAGTGAGACTTTAATCTAATAAGATTAAAGATGTCTTGTAACAGGGAGAAACCTAGCTCTACAGTGCGCGCACACACACACACACACACACACACACACACACACACACACACACACACACACACATACACACACACACACACACACTGTGTATGAATCTTCAAGCCTTACCCACAAAAATATCTACAATTAATAATCTACAACTAATAATTTAAGGGCCATCTATGTTACTGAATGCTTTCATTTGCATAGTATAATGATGTAAATAATATGCTTTAGCTTTCATAGTTTTAATGCTCTTCACCACAGTCATCAAAACCTTGAGGAAGTAAGGCGTAAATTAAAGCAACATTTGGGAGATGCTCTTATCCAGAGTAACCAACAATCATTCGTTACAGGGACGGTCCCCCTGGAGCAACTGAGAATTAAGTGTCATGTTCAAGGACACAATGGTAAAGGGTGGGGGTCTAAATCTGCGGTTATCAGGTTCACAGGCAAGTGTTTTACCCACCAGGCTACTACCACACATCATCCTCCAACAGTTCCAGAAACTTGTAGAATCTTTGCCAAAGAGCATGCAGGCCATTCTGGTGGCTCATGATGGTCCAATGCCTTCATAAGACACTTTATGTTTTTTAATTATGTTACCCATCTGTATAGAAATAACTAAGTTGTTGTACAGTAGGATGTAGGATATTGAGACAGACATAGCAGTAACAAAGGCATATACTTCTCAGTAAGCTAACCTAAATGAAGATTTGATTTTGGTTATTTAATGTCATGTTTCAAAAGAACAAACATGTCTGTAGTGAGCTAAGGCATACTCAGCGTTGTACCTGCAATGCTAGCTAAGCAAGTACTAATGATGGAATTATGTGGTCATAATTTGCTTACCCTGGGTCCGTTGGTGGGGAAACATAGGCACTTGCTGCAGTCTCGTCCACCACACTCCTCTGAATTGCCACCCTGAAAACACATTATCAAGATGAGCACCGCAAAATTATGTCCTAAAAGTGATCTGACAACAAAGTATGCAGATTGCTCATTTTGTCACAGTATATACAGTGCTGTGCTCTGTATATGCTGAGAAAAGCTGTTTAGCTGAGCAGTAAGTATTTTCCCCAAAACACTAAAAAATAAATAAAAAATAAACAATGAAGTTTTACCAAAATTTGAATTTTTTTTTCAAATTCCTAATTTGGATTAATCAATATATCATTAAGTTGGGCATGCTGCTACTAAATCATATCAATACAAAATCCAGCGATGACTACAGGCACAGAGGAAAAATCTGGAGCTTCTAGCCAATTCACAAAATATTAGTTTATTCTAATGTTATCGTCTGTTTTTACTGACCAAAGACATATACTGCTGAGATAAATAGCTTTCTGTTGCAGTTATGCTGTTTAGTACCTTTGGGAACTAAAAGACTACATTTTCCTCTGACCAGGTACATATGTTTCATTCACTGAACTCTAACACGTGACAAAGTAACTGGAAATTCTTAAGTGTAATCCCAGACCTCAACTATCTGTTAAGTCTGTGTCTATTTGACAGCACCCTCTCCTCCTGCACTATCTGCAGTCACCCTGACTAGACCTTAGACACGATGTTCTCACACACGTGAGCTTTCAGGTTGTCAACAGGGAGACAGATAGTACAAGGAGATGGTAGATGGGGGACGGAGAGGCCAAAATTGAGGAGAAAGAGAGCAGAAACGAAAAACAGACCGAAAGGGGGATAAGATGAGGGAGTTGTTTTGTCTTTTACAGGTAGATGGGTATGTAGAGAGAGAGAGAGAGAGAGAGAGAGAGAGAGAGAGAGAGAGAGAGAGAGAGAGAGAGAGAGAGAGAGAGAGAGAAGAATGTGTGAGATAAACTCTGCAATCAGATGCAATTTTCCTGAGAACCGCATCTCCTGCACAAACACACACATGATCCTGATTTCATTCTAGGGCATCAAGATTACTTAAACTTTAAAAAATAACCTTAGAACTGACAATGTAATAATGCAATTTAGACTTGCATATTCAAAATGAAAGTGAAATGTGTAGAACTGAAACACTTAACATTCAAGTAACGTGTCCACAGTAGGGTTGTCAAAAAAATATATTTTCAGATACTAATCGATACTAAAATTCTGTATCGACTTCCATATCAATTAACACTGGTATCGATACTTAAATGCCAGTTTTGCATCTTTCATGGAAATCGCTGGCAAACTACAACAATTTTCAACAGAGATTGCAGCGGGCAACCCTTTTTGATAAGCAGCCTTTCCCATATCCATGAAATAAAGCTGATCCTAAATTGTTCTGATTTGGTTGTGTAGACTAGATTTGTTCAGGAATAATAAAAAAAAAATCAGGTAAGTTCAGTGAGGGTGAAGACTAGTAACAGTTTTACAGATGTGAGTTTTATAAAAATAGACACACACATCTTCATTTTAATAGCACTTTTTAGTGATGTGATGGTATTTTATTTATTTATTTTATTTAAATTTATGTGTATGTTCTAACATGTTTGGTTGGCAAAATAAATTCGAAATAAATCCGTGTCTGGAATGGATGTACAGTATTCTTCAGTCTTTAAGGTAACAATAATATAATAATAATAAGATAACCTTGTTTCAACTGTAAAATAGTTTTAACTAATAGAAAAATTGGATTGTCTATTCTACTATCTACTATACTTATACTATATTGACTGGGTTAAATAGACATGCTTTACTAAAAAAAGAGGCTGAAATACAACTTTCATTGACTAAAACAAGACAAAACAGCTGTGGATAATTCTGACTAAAATAGGACTAAAATTATTAATAATAATAATACATTTCATTTATAAAGCGCTTTTCAAAATACCCAAAGTTTGAGCAGACAAAGATAATATTTTTTTTTGTCTACTCACATTTTTTCATTAAAAGGTTCCTGTGTTTGTTTTTTCTCCCCCCTGTAGTATTGAAACTAGTATGGAGTATCGAGGACCATTCTTAGTATCGTATCGAGTTTGAAATTTCAGTATTGTGACAAGCCTAATCCACAGTCATGGACAACAGCATTTTTCCCATCACACAGTGCCTGAGAAATATGTGAAACAAACATAAAGCATGTTTCCAAAATCCTCACTGTTCTGTTTCTAAACCCACAAATGATACCTCCTTAAAGAGACAGCACAGAGTGATGGATAGGTGTGTGCTAATACAAAACATGGAACATTTTTTCTCATCTGTTTTGGCTCAAGGCAGGAATCCAATAGTCTAATCTCTATTCCTGTTTCCAGACAAATCAGTATCATTTTTTAAAGTAGAGATGTAATTTTTATGCAGATGTATTTCAAGCCTAAATAAGCTGCAGCACCCATGCCCAACCTTTTACCAACATGCTTAGCCTAGTGGTGAAATATTCAATCCAACAAATGTATACATGCTTAAAACTAAGAGTGCCAGAAAGGGGTCTTTGCATGATGTCATAGAAGAACCATTTTTCCTTTTTTTTAATATGAAGGTTCTTGAAGGAACTCTTAAACTAGTGAAAAATCATGACAATATTTGAAGATGTTTCACTATTGTAAAGGGTTATTTAAACATATCTCTTTTATAAAAATGAATGATATATGGTTATAAGAGGTGTTTGGTTGTAATTGTTGCTGCTAATGGTACCACAACCAGATTTTAAATTTAGAGGCAATCACTTTTTATGCAATGTTCTGTACCAAACACAACAGCACCAAGTATGCTCTGTTTATAATGTAGTTGATAGATGTTCTAAAATGTATAGCATTGCATGGTCAGAAAAGCATATTGAGACAGATTGCCTAGCTCTACTTAATACACTTTTCACTGTAATTCAAGTTGAGTGATGAATAGTTTTCACCCAAACATGTAGCACTCCCAGCCATAATATGCAGACGCAAAGAAAATCCAGGAGAAATAAAAGAACCACACCTAATTCCTTATCTACACAGTATATGCAGTTCAATGACTGACATACGTACTGAGCCAACAAAAAGGAAACGGAAAAAGATTGTACTGAAATACACATACATACACTTGTTAACACTGGAATTCATTTTCACACTCACGAAAGCAGACAGACACAAACAGTTATTTGATTATAGTGGTAGGCATTGCTATGTAGTCTGAAATGTGAAGCGCTCCATGCCAACATCAACACACAGTGGATAAAGACGATGAGAGAAAGAGAGACGAGGAGTCTATCAAGTTTATCCTGCAGAATACATGTATTTGCTCACATACGCACACAGCCACACAAAGAATGTCTGTGCAAAATACACTCAAAATGTAATTATGTTTTTACTGTATTTTTAAATGTGGAAATAATGTCAACATGATCCACACATGCTCATATTCACAGACACACACAGTAATTGTGTCTGGCAGCTGTTTCAAAGGGATAGTGGTTTGCATGGGTTCTAATGGTTTGAGTGCTTGTGATGACATCATGTGGGTTTTGAGATGGAACATGCTTTTTAGCATGCTGGCATGCTCTGTGCCAGTCTGATGTGAGATTAGGGTCTCTCACACTCAGGGTCAATGCATGACTGAAATATTGGCTTCTTCTATTCCACACCTGGTTCTCTCACCATTGCATTTCTTTAAAATCAGCATCTCTATAAGTATGACAACCATTCATTACAGTGTCTGTTAAATTCCTACAGAAGCACCTTCATGAGGAACTGATTACTGATCACTTAAACAAAATCTTATTTCATGAGGAATAGTCTAAAAACACTGCTGTAATCACCATTCTCCTCTTGCAATATGACCAGTTGGATGGTAAAACACTACTAGAAATATGTCAAAGGTAATTATTGCCTATTTATTTAAGAGTGAACAAGAGATTTGTTTTCTTTGAATTCTTCAAGATCTCTAAACACCGCATCATTTTTCATATTTTGATGTATTGTCATATTCTTTGTTTTTAAATTATGCTTTAAAAACAATATTTTTATTCGGAAATGACAAGAAATATTGTCTGCTGTTCTTAAAAACCAAGCCAAAGCTATTCAGTTCAATACTTGCACCTATAAAGATAAAACTTCACAACATTTAATTGCTTTCCACACTGAAATTAAGACACAAAAACATTTTTCTCACCTGTAGTCTTACCAAATGCATTTTATAACATCCAAGTGTATCATACGATAACAACAACAAAAAAAGGAAAGAAAAAATAGAACCACTGAGATGGACAATGGATCACCTGCCTCTGAAAAACTCCCTGTGAACTCGATCCGGCATAAATAAGCACGCCAAGCAACTTGGCATCTACTTGTGATCCACTGTAACTGTTTTGATTACATCAACATAAACAGAGCTGTTCCTGAAGAATTCAAACAATCAATTATGGGTAACAAAGCACTGTCAAAAGATCTCTGGGTGAAAGTTACAGACAAGCACAAATCAGAAGATGGATACAGTTAAACGACTTCCATAGAAGCACAACCTATGATTAAGAAGTGGAAAGTGTTTTGTACAGCCAGGCTGTCCCACCAAAATGGATGGAAAAGTGAGGAGGAAACTGATCAGAGAGGCTGCCCAGAGGCCTATGAGAACTTCAAAGCAGTTATAGGGATTTATAGAAGAGGCAATTGTGTTCATGAAACACAGTAATATCACAAGAGCTCCACAACTATGGTTTGTATGACTTTAGACTTGCCCTCAATGACTTGAGACTTGACTCGGACTTGAGTGTTGTGACCATGTTCATTTCATGGAATTATTTATTTATATCGCGCACTCTTTCCAACGGCCCCTCGTTTGCAATAACCCCAAAAACCATTCACCTTTTGTCTGAGGTACACAGGTAAATAAAAAAGAATTTAGAAGCCATGATTTGTTTCTTCACAAACAAATAGATCTGACGGTTCACTGACATAGAGACTTGACTGATCACAGATGTTGGTGCTGCTGTTGTCCCACCACTGTTCTTCTGGGTTAGTGATGAGGATGGAGAACAGGGTACCTGATGGCTCAGGGTGCTTTCATGTTTGTACTACCCATGGTTCTCCTTTTTCCTGAGAGCTTTCATAAATAGGCCTGATGGAATTGTTTGCACTGCAATTAACCTATACAGGGTTTTGTAAAACATTTTAAATGTTGGCATAATTGTACAACTGTATGTTAAATTAACTTCAGGATATCTAAAATATTAATCTAAATTTGTCAGATCATGTTTAACAGGAAGTATCAAATCATATCCCAGCAGTCAACAATGATGTAAGAATGGGTGTGTGAACTTCCACTGTCCCTGCCATGTTGGTGCATGTGCCCCGGACTGGTGTCAGAATTTACATAACGTACATTGCAACAGCTTGATTCTTCTATGGAGAGCATATTGTAACACAAAAGCCACTGTGACGGAAGCCGGCGCACATTGGTGATGTTTTTTTACCATAAGTATAGTTCATTATAATTTCATTATGTTAATTACATTTTTGATTAATTAACTGAATTTATTGACAGCTTAGTCATTTGTGTGGGTGTTCCCCCTATACCTGGATTGTTGCTGATCAACATTGGACCCAACCATCCACTGAACCTCATATTACATGAAACTTAAAAATTGGACATAAAAAAAAATGATACTTCATGGTAAACTTGGATAATCAAAAACTCAAAATAAGGTCTCTGTCTTCAGAGAAGATAAACAAAGAATCACACCAAAGCATCCGTTTCATGTTCAGATTACTGACAGATTAAAGGCTTGTTTCATTTGATTTAGAAAAAATATAAATTTCTGATTTAGTATTATCAGAGAATTTTTTATATAAGGAGCACTCCCACTCTCAGAACACTTCCAAAGGCGAGTGCAGAATTTAGCCACCTAGCTCCACAGACGTCTATTCATTTTCCATCGTGGGGCCGGACGGAAAGCTCTGGCGACTCGGATGTGGCCCACAGGCTGCCAGTTGACGATTACTGCCCTATGGTTTGTTTAGTGGCCTAATCACCCACTATAAGTAGTGTCTTTGTGTTGGTGGTGGAAGATGTTTGTTTGACATGTGGCAGTGGTTGGTTTGAGTTAACTTGTTACTTTGCTTATGCTTTTCTGTAAGTAAAGACATTTTTGACTTTTTAAAAATCAGACTCCACTGGTTCTTTTGTTTGGTCTATCGCAGCCACACTTAAACAAAAGCTATGAGAAACACAAGAACTGTGGTAAAAATAAGTTTACAACAGGTGAAAATCAATCAATAAATAAATAATCCACAATACCACAGAACAATATTCATTCCTATGCTGGGGTCTAAGGGCATGAGGCAGAGACTCACCCTGGGCAGGAGGCCAGCCCACTGGGGCACACACACACCATTCGCTCACACACTCACACATTCGGACACTTTAGAATCCCCAATTCATCTAATGGTTGTGTCTTTGGACTGTGGGAGAAACCGGAGACCTCGGAAGAAACCCACCAGGAGGAGAACATGCCAACTCCACACACACAAGGATAGGACTTAGGTTTGGACCCCCAACGCTGAAGATGTGAGGCAACTGTGTTACCCACTGTGCCACTGTTAATAAAGGCAATGGCACACTTAGGAGATTAAACTGTATTTGGATATCTGGAAACCCAGGCTTACAAGCAGCATATCAAGAATGTCAAGGACAAACGGATCATAGCTGCAAAGCTATGCTAATGTAACACTACAGTGCCGAGTCCATCACTCATGACTGTTTTTAACAAACAACAGAGTGGTATGTGTGGAGGAGTAGGGGGAGTAGGTTAGGGTACCATGATACACACACTCTGGCTGTGATTACTGGGAAAGGATAAGATTTGTTTTGGGCGCAATCTGAGAAAGCTTTTGAGGAACTATGAGGGTAACTGACTTGTGAAACATTCATCACAGTGTAAAGAGCAGTTAGAAGTTAAGGTTAAAAATAATGAATCTATTTTTTCCACTGCATAGCTGAATCAGTGATTGCTTAATTGGCTGATCCCACACATGTTTTTCCTCTAAATCAGATGGGTGAAAGCAGGTTAAAGCAGGCAAAGCCTGAAACTATGCAGTTTGTGGTGGGAAATGTGAATGTTATGCATTCTGCGTTTAAAAAATAATTACACCCTAAAGCTATTTTTTTTATACTCAAAACTGAAAATAAATTGCTTTATCACACCAGTCTAGTCAAAACTAGTCACCACCAAGAGACAGACCAAAGCAAATTGAACTCTTGGTCCTAGATCTTTAGACAATCTAAATAATAATCTTAATAGCTTTCTCGGCTGATCCAGGTTTAGATACTTAAACAGGGCTCCAAACAAAATAAAAACCCTAGGAGGCTTTGACTCCTAAAAACAAAATATTTGGGAGCCAAATAATTTTTTTAGGAGCCGTAATCTCTGTCACATATAAATAAAAAATGTATATTGTCACAGCACATTTTGTCTCCAGTCTTACACCATGTAAAGAGCGTTAACGACATGGGCTAAATTGTTGCCAAAGTAAAACACTACTTCTCGTGTAGTTAATGTTTATTTTAGAATGTGATTTGCAACAGGTTGCCAGGCCGTGCGAATCGTTTTAAACTATACTCAATCTGTAAATACGGCTCTTGATAGAGATGTGTCAGTAACGGACGAGTCGGTTCTTTGACTAAATTTGGGAAAACCAAGAGCCGTTTGGGTGTAGGCATAGAATATTACTAGACTGACCACAGACATAGAATATTGCGAATAATAGAATATTATTAATCTAGATTAATTCCAAGATTACAGTGAGATTAATCTAGATTAAAAAAATTAATCTATGACCACCACTATTCCTTAGTACTATGTAAGTATGCAACATGCCAATGACCATTTTGTGTTTGCATTATTCTCATCACCCCTGTTTAGAACACATCGATGCTTATGTTCATAGCATGCAAAAATCTCATGCTGCACCAGCTATTTATTATACATGGTTGTTAACAATCTGGACCAAGAATTTGAACATTTTGAACATTAAAATCTTTTTATCCTTTTTATCCTTTAACTAGTCTTTTGCATTCACAAGCTTATCACTTCTCTTCCAATCTGCCATTATCTTCATCTTGCTCTTCTTTTTTCTCTCTGTTACTCTTTCCCCCACACCCTCCTTCACCTGTATGCCCGCTCCTTAGAGCGAATGCAACAGTATGCAGAGTAGACAAAACCTTCATGCACATACACACATACGTATACGTGCAGATGTGAAGGTAGGCACACACACGGCAATATTTTCACTTTTAAATTAACAGTATCATGCAGCACAGATACCTGGAAAAGAGACAAATGTATCATTACCAGTTTACTAAAATTACCCCAAACATTTATTTCAATTACATTTTTACTTTGTTTAAAACTGGTGTTGCACTGCATCTGTCTCAGCGCATACACTAGAGCTTAAGTGCCATATCAGTACTGGCAATAAAGAATAGCCATCCCATGAAGAAATTTCGGATTTGCATGCGTACTGCATGCTGCTTGCATATCAACTGATGGATATCAAGAATCCTCATGTATGGGTTATACTTTGGAGGCACGCCCAAATATTTGGTCCACCATCCAAGTTTATTTTGTGCTAGACACTAAAATACTGACGTTACCCCTGTATAGACTGTACTGTAATTCATGCAAGCACATTTTCATTGGTATGTGATGTCGTTTTCTTTTGTATAAGCAGGGTAAATGCAGTAATATACTAATTTAATTAACAGTAATAAAAATACAGGCCTTTAAGAAGAACAAAATGAAAACACGAAAACACTCCAGACGCTCCATGGGGGAAATCCTGGAGCCTTACAGGGTAGCAGACAATCAGCAGCAAGGAGAAATAAATAATGTTCTCCAATGACTACTTTCAAACTTCCCGCCTCTAAGTACAACTGACTGTGACATCCGGGCCTCGTCCGCCACGCCCCCTCGTCCTCATGATAATTGTTTATGTTTGGGGTGCCGCTGAGCAGATTGCCTTGGTAACCAAACGTAAACAAACCAGCACAAGCATGGATTTGTTGCTGCCCTGTGATGCTCCAGTCCAGAATTTCCCCCGTGGAGCATCTGGAGTGTTCGTATGTTTTTCCTTTTGTTTCCTTTAAAGCAATCAACAGTAATCGTTTTGATTAGTTCAGCACAAACAGAGCTGTTGCTAGAGCATCCCGGTGCTTCGTAGTTTAACTGAAAGCAAACAATCAACCATGGATGACAAGGCATTATCTAAAGATCTTTGGCATAAAGTTGTGGACAGGCACAAATCCGGAGATAGTCAAAGAGTCAAAGGCTTTATCAATCCTCAGAGGCCCAGTAAAGTCCATAATTAACACGCGAAAAGTGTTTGGTACTACTAGAACGCTAGTACTAGAAGGCCATTCCTCCAAACTGGATGAAAGAGTGAAGAGCAAACTGATCAGATCGGTTACCAAGAGGACTATGGCAACTTTGAAGCAGTTACAGGAATTTATGGCAAAGAGAAGTCATTGTGCACATGTGATAACAATATCTGCTGCCCTGAGTCAGAACATTTTCAAGATGTTCTGTAAAGAAGAGTGGGCAAATACTACACTGTCTAGATGTGCAAAGTTGGTAGATAAGTAACAGACTCAAGGCAGTGATCAAAGCAAAAGGTGGTTCCTTTAAAGCACTGACACACGAGTGATCCTTAATTGTTTTTATTTTTTACTTTTTCTGTACTATTGCTATCATATTGTTCACTTGGATATTATAAGTGCAATCAGTAAATACAGCGGGGAAAAAAATGATGGCTGCAAATTTTCTATACATTCCCTTCTGTAATTGCCCAGAATATGCCAGTATACGTGATGTCTAAGCATTGATATTCCAAATGTTCTTTGATTAACTGTAGACTCTGAAACTTTGATTACCTGTAATGCAATTATTCATGCAGTCCACTTTGGTATTAAGTTGAAGTAACAGGGACAAGCACTAATGGCTGTAGGTAGAGCTACACCAACCAAAAGAAAATCTCACTGAATACTGCATTTACTAATAGGGCCACCCACTAAAAAATATATATTTTGTCACAATCTACACAATATGAAACATATTGTGACTAAAAATATAATAACAATAAAACTTAGGCTTAAAAGATATCCTATACACAATAAAACAGTCAAATCAAATAAATCAATAATTCAATAAAATCAGCGTCTCACACAGTGTCAAAGGCCAAAGGAGATGAGAGCGTTTAAGAAGAGATTTGAAAATGGATAAATTAGAAGCATGTCAAATGTGCAGAGGCAACTCATTCCATATTTTTGGAGCTGCTGCAGCAAAGGCATGATCCCCTCTGAGCTTCCGGTTAGTTTTAGGCACGCTCAGGAGCAGCTGATCAGCTGGTTGGCTACAGCCTTCCCTGAGTCCCCTTGTGTGAAAACATCCAGAAAAAACATATTTATTGCCCCCATATATTGCATTACAGTAATCCAGCCTAGCGGTAAAAACGGTATTGATGACTGTCTCAAAGTGTCGTTTTGGGAGAATGGGCTTCACTTTGGCCAGCTGCCTCAATTGAAAGAAGCTCTGATCTATCTGTTGAACGTAAGATCGGAGTCCACTTTAAGACCGAGGTTTGTAACTTCCTTTCATTAAAGCAAGTAGATTATTGATGTGCATATCATCCTCTTGAAGTGTCATCTGCATAGAGAAAAGAAATGCCATGCTTCCTAAGCAAATACAGGGAGTAGAGAAGATGGCCAAGAACCTAACCCTAACCCAAGTACGATCTGACCCACTCAAGTGCAGTGCCCCTGATCACTACTAGACTGTACTACTGCAAGTTTAAAATATCCAGGAACTCCACCTGTGGACAGACTACTATTTATGACTTCTGTGACAGATGGTTATACAGTAAGGTAAGCTTCCTTAAATAATTTAGGACAGATAGTGTCATTAGGGGAGCCAGAGGGCTTTAAATGACAAACAATCTCCTGTAAAAAAAAAAGGCAGAGTCACAGGCTGAAAGCGATCAAAAACAGCAGAGCAGGGGACAGAGATTGATGGGTCATATGCAGAAGGGGAAATTAAGAGCCCTTGTAGAGGAGACTTTGTTAATAAATGATTTAAGGAAGTTTTCACAAACAACAAAAGGTAGCTCCTATACAGACATTCTGTGGGGCATTAAGAGCAGTGTCAACAGTCTTAAACAAAACATAGGGATTGTAGCAGTTGGACATAATGAAATCAGACAGTTTTCTTTTAGCGTCTCTCACAATTGTCTGATAACGATGCCAGGAGTCCCTTAACATTTGAAAAGACGTTAACATTTACGTCATTTAGCAGACACTCTGATCCAGAGGGACGTACATCAGTGCTTAAAGCAGTCCACAACTGTTTTTAATACCTGTAAATCTACACTTAAGTCAACAACAGCTTTTAGCCAAGTTACTGCTACTTAAGTTACACACCTTAAACCCTGTCAAAGAGAAAAACAAGTCAGAGGTTAATACACAAGTAAGGAAAAACAGTTAAGAGGGTAAGTGGCTGAGGGATTTGTTAAATATATAGGAAAAGATGTATAAGAGGGAGTTCATTCCACCACTGGGGGGCCAAGACCGAAAAGAGTCTTGATGCATGTCTTCGCCTTCTTTTGAGCAACGGAGGTTCAAGACAAGCGGGGCTTGATGTCCTGAGAGGATGAGAAGTGATACGCTGCTTGATCAGTGCATACAAGTAAGGAGGTGCAAGCCCATTCTTAGCCTTGAAGGCAAGTGTTAAGGTTTTTAACTTAAAGCAAACAGCCACGGGGAGCCAGTAAAGGTTCTGTAGTAGTGTGGTGTGTGAGATTTTAGGAAGATTGAATTCTGAATCAGAATTCTGAAGTGGTTTCATTACCTTCATTGGCAGTCCAGTCAGAAGAGAGTTGCAGTAGTTCAGTTTAGAGATGACCAGAGACTGGATGAGTAACTGTGTGACTTTCATGGTGAGAAAGGGTCGGATTCTTGCTGGAGAGGTGATCAACGTGCAACAGGAACAAAAATGACATCAAGATTTCTTACCTCCTTTGAGGAGACGATAACAGAGTTCTCAAAAGAAACGGCATGGCTTGGTGATGATCTCCCTTTGATAAAAATCAGCTCAGTCTTGCTGGGATTCAGCTTAAGGTGATGGACTGCCATCCAAAAGGAGATGTCAGCCAGACACGTGTGGTTTGTCCTTTTTCCACTTGCGCTTAGCTTTACGGAAGTCACGTCTGACAGCACGAGTCGTATCATTCAGCCAGGGCTCAAATTTACTTTTAGGCTGACTGTTTTTTATTGGAGCCACAGTGTCTAAAACAGATTTGTAAGAGTCCTGCATTGTACATGGCTGTGCGGATGTTCATTGTATCCTGAATAGATCTGTTAGCCCATGGCTTCTGATTGGGGAAAGTCTGGATTCTGACTCAGTGGAAGATCTGGTCTGCTGTCGTGCTAATTATGTTAACTTCTACTTCCATAAACTTGCTGATGCTGCCTGAGCTGTAACCTGTAACATGTCCCAGTTAATGTCATTGAGTGTGTATTGCAGCTGTGTGAGCAAGTCTTTGTGTATATTCCAGATCATACCGATGGTGTCATGGTCACTCATTCCAAACCTTTCTTGTAGAACTGACTTGCACTCATACTTGAACATTGTGTAGCAGTGGTCTAATGTGTTGTTACATTGGCCAAAGCAAAACCTGCAGTCTGCCTGCAGTGGAGTGTGCACAACAGTGGTGATGACTAAACTTACAGGACTAGTAGAATGGCCAGCACATAATGGACAAAGGTAAGAAAGGCAGGAAAGGGACAGAATATTGATGTTCCAAAGGTTGCACCACCTTGTGTTTTTCATTAAACAGACTCCACTGTCTTTGGATTTTCCAGCCTCCACTGTCCTGTCTGCACGGAGAAACATGGAGAAGTAGACCAATGGCAACATGTGATCTAAAACCCTATTTCAGTGAAACAGAGAAAGTTGCAGTTTGTGATGTTTACTCTGGTCATCAGGTCATACAGCAACTGAGCACCGGTTGCTGTAGTAAAATGCTGTAGTAAGTAAAATGCTGGGGAAGTCGGGTTTGTGCTGTCATTCCCTCAGCCTCGGCTGGACTGCATTTTCCACAGAGTGTCTTAAGAAAATTGCAAAAAACTGGTGAAAGAGTTGTTTACTTTTGTCCAGATGACTATTGCTGTCATAGTTTGTTGTAGGTCATATGCACAAAATATGAATTAAGAGAAGGTAAAAATGAAAAGAAATGCACTGTAAAGTTGGAGTGACGAGGAAGGCGCCTGACCACATCTGTGCCTGTCATATCTGCTAGCATTCACAGAATCCAGTAAATGTCCATTAATTCAAATTACAGCGAGAAAGCACAAACACACAAACAGACTCTGTATCACAGTCACAGTCCAAACTGAAATTACACAGGTCTTTGACTGAATCCAGGTTAAACCCAATAACATCACGAGGAAAATAATCCGTCAGCAATAGCAGGCACACTGGCCTGATATTGGAAGCCCAGGGACAATAGAAGTGACCCAGGCATGCTATATGTCCATTTCAGAGCTTTTGTGTTGACACACAAAACACATAAACACAGAGACAACCAAAGAGTAGGCAAGACAATGAGCAGACAAGATCCTTTAGCTCAAGCTGGGCTTTAGTAAGAAAGGATAATGAGAGACAGGTATAATTTATAATGGAAGAAATCAAAACATAACAGGAATAGGGTAGAAGTAGAAGAGAGCCCATGTATGTGTGTGTGTGTGTGTGTGTGTGTGTAGATGGATGGAAGAGTGCACAGAAGTAAAAATATGTGTCAAGTATGTCAAACTGTATTTTAAATGTGCGGAAGTGTGTCAAACATCTTCATTCTGACACCCAGTGATTTTGTTCAGCTTTACGGCATCACTATTGACCTCATTCTCAAAAATCAGAGCACCTCTGTAACCCCCCCAAAAAATGATAAAAAAATGACTTCACACACACACACATAGGGTGGGCAACATGGAAGACAGTCATACCACTATGCAAAAAGAACTTTTCACAATGCACAATATGAATCATTAGATTCTGACCAGAAATTGCTAGTTCACTCTCACTCAGCGTTTTTACTCTGGCTTTGCATGCAATATATAGCTCAAACAGCCATAATAAAACTAGTTGTGGGCCGTTATCGGCGTTAACGTGCTGCGTTAATGTTAGACTCTTATCAGGCGATAAAAAAAATATCGCCATTAATCTATTCACAAAGTTGGGTTGGGAGCTGGATCTATACTACGCAAGCTATGATGACTTTCACCTTAATATTTTAGCGCGGATGTATACCTAGCCGAATTGCACTGTAAGGGGCGAGAACTAGTCTTCGAACCTGTGTGTTTGCCTACTGTGAAACAGGGACGTCACTAGGATGGAAAGACAAGGGGAGCTTAGCCCCCAGGGTTGTAGGAAGGCATTAGCTTGTATAGAGGGCTGAAAACTTGTCACCAAACCTTTCATTTTACTTAAGGAAACAAGTAAAGTTAAGCAGTGAACAGTTATGGACACTCATAGTATTGTTCTGTTGAACTGAGTACAAACGGCGCTACCAGAGAAATATTACCAAATGGGTTGCTCCTCGCTAACAAGCAGCGCCATGTAGCTTCGCCTGGGTCCTAATGCCCGCCTTCTACCTACAGCAGCTTCATCATTTTGATTCAATAATGATAGCTAGACTTACTATTTTTAATTTTAATTCATAGTCTTATTTCCATTTGTAAAGTGTGTATATGCGCTCAGTGATATATTGTATGAAATGTTTGGATATATAATTTAAAAATAGTAGAATAAGGACTCTATTGAGGGTGGCTTGGGATCATTTGGGAGGGGGGGGGGCTTCAGACCTTCGGCAGAATTCAAATGAGCCATTTTATTCTAGATTAATCTAGATTAATTTCAAGATTACAGTGAGATTTATCTAGAGTAAAAAAATTAATCTATGCCCACCACTAATATATATATATATAGTGGGTAGGATACTTGCCTCCGTACCATGAGGTCAGGGGTTCAAATCCTACCTTCAGCACCACCACTTGGTTCCTGAGCAAGACCCTTAATCCCCAGTTGCTCAAGGGAGACTGTCCCCTGTAGGTAGGGAATGGAAGTCACTTTGGATAAAAGCGTCTGATAAATGCCATAAATGTAAAT
>JBBJLR010112966.1:0-21254 GCA_037577145.1 Brachypetersius gabonensis | reverse complement strand
CACACACACACACACACACACACACACACACACACACACACACACACACACACACACACACACACACACAGTATTGTATTATCACATTTGTGAGTACATTCTGTTGACTTATTTCATAGTGCTTCAGAATCAGAAAACTTTTGATTCAGGAGGAAATTTTACATGCAGCTCTGACTTTCACTCTTCAAACTCTCTTTTGGCTTACTTTTGAGGGCAATCAAAATGTCCCTACATCTACAGATTTTCCTATCCTGAAAAGTCAGATGAAGCCTAGATGGTAACACTGCTGTGCTCCACGTAGCAGCTTGGGATTTGATTACCCACTTAGGTTGGCACACTAGACTAGCATGAGTCCTTGAGAAAGAAGCCTCATTTTACATTTATCTACCTGTCGCCAAAGATAAGTAACTTGCATAAACATAATAAATAGACATTTACCACACGAAAGAAATTCACAGGCTATTTAAGCATTCATGTTGATAAAGACTAATTGTTGGCAGACTATTTTCTAATTGCCCCACAGTGTTTATGCACTGTGACATGCGGCCTGGGGAACGGCGGGCGTCCACAGGCTGGGAGGCCTAAACCCCCATCCAGGAACACACAGAGACACTGGAGCGGGTGCACAGCGGAGCTTTATTTAAACAGAAGACAACCTCAATTCACAAAACATCATCAAAACCACCACCACTCAGGGCTGAAAACCAGCATGGGCTCTCCTCTCTACTCTCCTCTTTCTGCCTGTTCTCTGCAGTCTCTGGCAGCTCCTTTCATTCACACTCTTTCTTCCACCAATCTCTTGCCTCTCTCTTCTGCTCCACCGGAGAGCCCATGGTTTAAAGAGTCCTGGCTCCTCTCTTAATCCAGCTCACTTGGCTCTTGTAAAGGAACAAGCCCTGTGCTCAGTCCTGCGGGCCTATGAGGGAGCCCTGCCCTCTCGCCTCACGGTACTTTTTCATTTTCTATTAACAACCATATGGGGACAGCAAGGTACTGTCTCCACACACTGCTCCCCGGGCACTGTGTTCGTAGCTGCCCCCTGCCTCACTTGGTGAATGGATTAAACGCAGAGGAAGTATTTCGTGCTGTGGTGTGTTCACGTATGACCAGATTGTTACTTTTTTTTTACTACATTGACCTTGGTTTCTCTCCATCAGCCGCACCTGTCCGTCATCGCTTTGGTTTCTCCCCATCCGACCACCTTATCTCTCATCAGCTCAACAGTACTAACATCCATCCTGACCCAGAGGTAAACTATCCGTTCACCCTCATGCCAACCATCTGGTCTTTGCTCTGCCTTGTTTGTCGGTCCACCTGTCTGCAGCACCGACTCTGCCTGCTTTCTGTACCCCTGACGCTTTATCTGGCTCACACCTCGACGAGCACATGGCTTCCACATCACGCTGTTCTTACTCTGGACTGCTCACACACTGAGAGACACAAACTGAGTTAACCTCCTTAATCACAGAGACTAGAAAAGGATATCATTTGATGCGAACTGTATCTCTGACCCCATAGGACACATGGTTAAATTTTTAGTCATTCAGAAAATTTAACTATTTATGTGACACTTTTATCCTAGCAGAAAACACATGTTCAGGCCTACATGTTAAATTAATGGATGGTTTCCCACAGGTTTTGATGTTCCGGGATGAATTATTGCATGAGCAAAATGGAGCTGAAGCTCAAGGGTCTGAGCACACAAAGGGCACGTTGGTTAGTCGGGCAGGGAATTAGTTTAGCATTCATTATGGGCTCATATATGTGCTTAATGTACTCATGTGCTCTATATTCATACCCTACAATATTCATTTTTATTTGACACCGATTGGGACCAGGATGCACATTAAAGTCCCTTTTAATCAAGTCACAGTGCCTTAAAAGCATAGCTATACATATTTGTCATTCACTCAAAGCCTATAAACAGTAATTTACAAGGATGTGCCAAACAGCACAAGACCAAGAGCGTGAAAAGCAAAAAAACCCCACTAAATCTTCACCATAAAATGAAATGATCAATCACCAGCGATGTGGCATCACTCTTGCATAGTTGCATTCACACCCCCTCAAAAGAACGATTCATGGTGCTTCTCATAAACAGTAAAACACTAGACTAAAATAGACCAGACAAAAAATGCTGTGACATGTTTTCACTCACAGAAAGTTAAGATTGACTGTGAGTCTTCATGCTCATTTTCAGGAATTGTACTAGGTGTCATGCTGGCAAGTGTTACATGATATATTACAGGAATTTCTACTTTGGATTATGCTCACACAACCCTTTTGTGTTAAATTCACACGCAAAAGTGCATGTGTGAAAGGGGTATAATAATATGGAGAATAGGGTTTATTCCTTTTTTTCTCATTTACACCATCTCATCCATTTGTAAATGTATGTGTGATAGATGACTGTATGGTAGCAAAACAGCTTGGTACAATGAATTGGGCCCTTGGTCCCAATTGCCATGGTCCCAGGACCCTGTGTGGACATTAGTGACCTTATTTAATATTATACAAATTTAACATGGCTCACATCTCAGACACACACACATACAAAGCTGTACACATTCACACAAACATGCATCTGTGAACTGCAAAGTCCCTGAAATGAAAGTCTCTGAACAGACTTCCTTGGCCACATATCGTTCAGCATCACTGATGTGCAGGTAGCCGATGTAAATTGCATGCATGCTCTTGTTTATCTCCACCTGCAGCCCTGAATCTGTCGGCTGCATTCTCCATTACTGACAGCTCCCTCTGCAACATGTGCAGCTTTAATGGATACAGAGCAAGCTCTGTGACAAATGCAGTGTGTACTGTCTGCATTCCATTACTTCAGAACTTTCCACATTCACGACAGACCCGCATTTAAAACACACCGAATGAAATTCATTAATTCTGTGTAACAGCTTAGAGACAAAAAAAGACATGTGAACATTTGCTAAAAAAAAAACTCCTGGCTTCAAGGTGGTGGGGGGTGTTACACAACCAGATTTCCAGGCTGTTTAATTGCGACGGCTGAAAAAAGAATAGAAGTGTGCATGAAAAAACCTTGAGGGGAGGAGTATATATTTTTATTATATGTTTTATTTAACGGTGTGACACAGTGGTGCAGTGAGTAGTGTTGTAGTGGAGTCTTAACATTCTCCATGTGGATAAATACATCACCACTCAGCTGTTTTACCACTCACAGTCTCAGCAATCTCAGCAACAATCTGATTGGTCCCCACACAGCTCATCTGCAGCATGTGCATCCCTGTTTTTTGTTTGCACCACGCTGGAATTTCAGATTTGTGATACATTTAACTATGGCCATTCATTACTGACACTGCAATTAAGTTCAAGCCTGGTCATAATCCATGATCGGAAATGTGGTCTTATATGCTCAACCACCATGTATGTTCTTATCTTGGTCAGTGAGGAAATCCTTCCAATGCAGTGCAATGGAGTCTAAAATTTTATTACTAATCCATTTTAATCATTGATGAATTAGCAATTAAAAAAAAGAACTATGAATGAAATATTTTTGTGCATAAGAGCCCAGAAGGTCCTAAATATTCCCTCATATGGATTAGGACATCCATATGAAAGAACAGAAAGAAATTGGATTCTCTTCTCACATAATGAGCACATTGTCTTCTTCCAGCACTCTCATTGTTATAGTAGGGTTAAAGCTGGGGCACTCATGCCGGGGGGCAAGATCTATACTCCTGAAGCCAAGAGACCCTGTTCTATAGCCCAGTAGTCAATGTCTTCCTTTCTCAAGGAGGATTTATCAAGAATCACTCGAGCCTGAGCTGTGAAAGTAAGACATACAAAGGAAATAAAAGACCAAGTGAATCTAAAAAAACCCTAAAACTTAAAAAAAGAAAAACCTATTTCAAATAAAGTTAATAAAAATATATCAAGTAAAAATAAACATAAATTAAACATCCATATATGTTTTTGATGTGTTTTTTGTTGAATTTATATAATTTACTTCTGACCAAACTAAGATGTTTGAGCAGAAGGAATTGTAGTTTCCTCAAGTAAACTCAAGAAAAGCATTGAAATAATTAACTTTAAGGTTGAGCTGAATTTCTTGCTTTTTATTGTACATCTGGGGCAGATTTAAGATCTTCTGTGTCCCAGGTATACAGGAAAAAAATAAGAGACCACTTCAAAAATGTTCAGTTTTTCAGGATTTATCTTTTATATTATTGAACTGAACAACTTTGCCTTAGTTTTTAATGACTGCTCAATTGTAGAAAAATACTCAGTATTTATTAAGTATTTATTTACTATTTAGTACTTATTTAGTAGTATGTAGTTTTGTACCATTAACTCCAGGAGCAAAGCACACTTTTTAATTATATATGGATGTTTATAAAGAATAAATAAGAATATAAAAATTCTAATGTGCAAGATGTTTATGAGTAAGATGTAGAAGGTTAGGATTTGCCTTAGTTTTTAATAACTGCTGACAGTATTTCTCCTAATTTCCAAATAAAAAATTGTGTTTACAGAACTTGAATAATTCAAAGAAAACAAATCTCCTGTTTGCTCTTAAACAAAATGACAATAATTACCTTTGATGTACTTCTAGTTGTGTTTTGCCATCTAACTGGTCACATCGTGAGAGGAGAGTGTTGATTAGGATTTGATTCAGGTGATCACTAATCAGTACTTCATAAAGTACAATGAGGTGCTTGTGTACGAATTTAACAGACACTGGCATGGAATGATTATCATACTTATAGAGGTCCTGATTTAAAAATAAAGATGTTTATGAGAAGATATAGAGGGTTAGGATTTGCTGAAGACAAGATTGAATAGCGCAACATGAAATGTTCAAGTACAGCACGGAGAGTGCAAACATGGGTAAGTATTTACAAGTTCAATAAACTGACAGGGACGGGAAAGATAGTTTTCCTGAAATGAAAGTCTCTGAACAGTCTTCCTAGGCCACATACCGTTCAGCATCACTGATGTGCATCTAGGTGATTTTTCCTGAGCCTGCTGGTCCAAGTGTGGAGACTCCAACATCCATATTGAAAGGGAAGGAGGAAAAACAGTCTGTGGATGTCCTTGATGATGTTTTTCACCACCCACTGCTGATAAACTGATAAACGGCATCATTGGTGGGAAGCTGGCATCAGGTGAGCCTAGACAACCCGCAGTGCAGGACCTTCCAGTCAGCTGCATAACTGCCCTTGTACCACACCAAGATGCGGTTTGTCAGGATGTTCATGAAGGCAGATGTGTTGAGGGTCTAAATCAGGTCTTCAAAGATGTGGATCCCTGGGAACCTGAAGCTGGCCACTTCAGTTTCCTTGATTTGTATGGGATGTTGTCTGCTTTTGGTCGTTCTGAAGTCCACAGTGACCTTCTTGGTTTTCTCTACATTGAGGGTGAGATTGGTGGCTACTAAGTGCTGGATCTCTACACTGCAGTCAAACTAATCATTCTAAAAGACCATGCCAACCATTATGGTATTATCTGGAGTTTGCACAGTCTGTGGTCTGTGTGTCAGGAAGTCTAGGGTCTAATTGCAGAGGTGCTGACTCTCCTGGCATAGATTTTGGAGGTCAGTTTGAAGAAAGCTGATAAAGAGTATCTTGTAATATGTGTTGTTTTTGTCCAGATGGATCATGGCAGAGTACAGTGCAGTGGAGATGGTAGCCCTCTCTTGACATGTGTAGCTGGTAGGCAAGCTGGTGCAGGTCAAGGCTGGGGGAGTACGTTTTTTTGGTGGGTTTGACCAGTCTCTCAAAACACTTGGTGATGATGTGTGGAAAAAAACAGTGGTGCAACTGTCATTTAGACTGGTGTCAGCACTGGGGCAATGGTGACTGTCTTGAAGTGTGTTGGAAAAATATCCTGGCCAGAGACAAATTAAAGAGATACATATAAAGACCCTGGCTAATTTTAATGCAAATGCTTTGAGCACTGGTATGCTGTCAGGGCCTGCTGCCTTCCACACATTCCTCATGCTCAAAGTAGAGGAAACATCAGAGGTGGAGAATGTCGGAGGCTGATCTCCTAGTGGGAAGTCTTCCTTGGGGGCTGGTTCCATGTTGTGACAGTCAAAGTGAGTGTAGAAGATGCAGTGTTTCTCAGGGAGGCATTGATGGATGGGTGGGTGGTCCATATGTGCCAGAGTTGGAGAAGTTCCCTTTCAGACAAAGGTTTGTAGGCATATTATGCCATTTTTGAGGTTTGCCCTGGTTACGCTATAAGCCACTGAGTCACCAGACTTTAAGGCAACATCCTGTCCCTTAAGAAGTAGAAGACGAGTCTATCGTTTATCCAGTCATTCTGGTTGGTAAATATTTTGATTGCTTATGAGATGTGACACTGGCAGCAGGTGGCCTAGTGGTTCAACCTGCAATCAATAGGTTGTATGTTGCTAGTGTCATTACTGAAGTATACTTGAGCAAGGTACTGTCCCCACACACTGCTTCCTGGGCACCTTGAGTATGCTTGTTTTTTTTCTTCTCTCATTTAAGTTTATTTTTTCAAACACTCCGATCTCCGGTTGAGGATCTCATACATCATAGCACTGATAATTTTTCAACTTTTTAAACATGTAAATGTGGAAATGTGATATGAATGTAACTATATCATTTTTAAATAATTATGTAACATGAATCAAATATATAGCGGAAAGACAATAATAATGCTTAAAAAACTCAAATATATGCTCAATAAAATTTTACACAAGTAAGATTTTGACTTTTAGCAAACATTTAGCCATAATGGCTGGTGGAACCAAGACAGTAATTTCAGTAATGAAACTTCAGACTTTTGAAACTTGGAAAAAGTGTGCTGTGGATGAACTGGGCCCCATGGAAAGCTGTATGTGAACTATTTAATTAAAGTATTCTTCTCGGCCCAAAATAACTCAGAGGTCACATGGTCAGGCCTGAAATAGATTTTAATTGCCATAAACCGCAGAACAGTTACAACAGAGAAGTTCAGTGCTTTCTCTATTATGTTCATTCTACTGTCTGGCTTAACTGCCCAAACTGACAGGAATGGAAGCGGAAGGCCACAGACACAGTGAAGAAATTAAAATGGGGAGAGGAAAAGAAAGAAGCTGAAAGAGTCGATGTAGTGGGGTGAGCTGTTCCAGAGGAAGTGCCTATGATACTGCCTCATTTTCTGCTGTTCAATTCAGAAACAGAGGTCAGGAAGGGCTTTATACTGGAACACATCCACATTAAACAAGCCACAGACGTGCATTCACAGCCGGAGCCACAACAGACAATGGCTATAATACACAGCAAAATTCCAGATCTATCACACCCCATCCATCTAATCAAGGAAGTCAGGAACTGTCAGGACCCTGTCCTGTTGAACACGAACATGTAGAGCACCAGTGCGGATTGACATTCTTTCAGCTGTTTATTTACAGAACACAAAAGAACAGAACATAATAGGCACAAGGGCCGAACATAGAGAACAGGTAGGGAACCTAAAGAGAGGTTATGTGATGGTACGCAACCGTGCAGGGAAACAAGAGGAACAACTAATAAATACAAAACCAACAGGACCAAGAACCAATAGGAAACATGATGGACAGGTGGCAGGGAACTAAACCGATGACTAGACACAGGTGCAACAGAATACAACTCAAGGTAGTCTGAGTCACGATGGAGACCCCTAGTGGACATAAACAGGTATATAACATAACAGAAGTCCTAAGCACATGCATGAAACATACAAAAGTCCTAAACCCATAAACATAACAGAAACCAGAACATATACAAAAGACCATAACTGGAACATAACCTGAATATATACAAAGTCTAACAAGAAACATAAAGAAACACAGAACAGTCACCAGAACTCAGGATAAATAAAACAAGAACTTAGGCTCAACCTGACCAGGGCACATAATAGGCCTCAACCTTACAGGAACTTACATAGATTAGTGGTAAATGTGGCTGTTAGAGTCTGAAATAATCTGGAAAAGGTTGAAGTAGCCCTGCCCTTGATGAACCATTGTTGGTTTAGTTAATAAGATGCAAAAAGAGCCTGCATGTTTAATGAGCCTCCACATTTTTTTTTATCTCCCTTGGTATCCAGTGTCGATCAAAGGGGAATGGGTTCCAACTCTAAGCCTTGGTTCCTCCCAACGTCTCTTCCTCCAGCTTTAGGGAGCTTTTCCCAAAACTGTATTGGACTGAATTCATTCAAGGAAATGTCATATACGTTAAACATGAAACATCCAGGTCATGAACAATTTAGGAACGTATATTTTTATCAGTGTAAAGACAGGTAACACCAGGGTAACTATGGTTACTTAAAAAGTGAATAGTGAACTGAACTACTGAAATTGTCAGATTTTTTTTGCCGGCTAAGTCATATTACACAAAATACTCAGAGTAAGACTAGCCTGAATAGAGTCATTGTGTGTAATAACTATTTCAGAACAGCCCACTAATTAAACATATTGAGCCAACAGTATTCAGAATGACACATTCATTAATACATGCAATATTTGAAGTCTTGTCAGTGCAAACCACAGTTGTTTAAAACAAGCATATTTTTGCTTTGTTATAATATGAATGGGTCTGTGGAGTATGGACATGGGTGAGGTGGATTTCTTCCCTCCCCAAAAATGGAATGTCATCCCTGCTCCTCTCATAGGATTATGGACACTATTGTGGAATTCTTCA
The DNA here is from genome assembly GCA_037577145.1 of Brachypetersius gabonensis. Taxonomy (NCBI): domain Eukaryota; kingdom Metazoa; phylum Chordata; class Actinopteri; order Characiformes; family Alestidae; genus Brachypetersius; species Brachypetersius gabonensis. Next base: position 12,591 of record JBBJLR010112966.1, on the reverse strand, counting down.
CCATTATTTGCCGTTGTTGAGGTCTTAAAAAGGCATTAGTAAGCATCACTTCATTTAAATCTGATTTAAGAAGTTCAAACAAGTTGTAGTTACTTAAATGTTTCATTTAATTGTATTTATAGTACTGTAACTGCATAGACAGAGAAAAACCTTACACAAACCAAACCCATCGAGAAGTCTGGATAAGAAGGTGATGATTCAGCTTCTTAACCAGCCACTTTATTCTCAGTTCTACTTTCTCTTAAAATTAATTATTTCTCATGAATTGTTTATCCACTGATGTGCTTCCCTTCCAATTACAGTAGTTCAAAGGAGCACAACGCCCTGCTTCAGTCATTCTTGCAGAAATGGGACAAAATTACAGTTTCCAAAGAGGGACTTCTCCAGAAAAAACCTCCCAGCAATCTCAGGCCATTTTCATTTCAAAAGAGAGAGGCAGTAGCATTGTTTCAATCAATCAGCACTTGAGCGCACTGAAAAATGAGTAATCTGATTTAACTTTTCTGAATATGGAAAATCAGTTTTTAATGTTCCGGGTGAGCTGAGGCTATGAATGTCATATTATACAAACTGCAAATGTGAGTCATGGGGATTTGGCTAATTCTGAAAACGTAAAAATGTTCTGGTTCCCACGTTTTGCTTTTGACAAAAATATATTGCTGTAAAACAAGCTCATATTTAATTGTTTCTTCTAAGAGAACACCTACCTAGCAAGCCAGCTGCTTTAGCCTGAAGTCATTCCCAAAGAAAATGACAGAGACTACCAGAGATGATAGCAATTATGACTCTTCAAGATTCGACAGCTAGCCTTTTGCATGATTACTGGTTTTCCATATCCCACGCACCCACTGCGTGATGCTTCTGCTCAGCCTTGCTATCTGGAAAGACTGGAGCACAGCTAGACCACCCAGAGTTATATGAGAAATAATCTATTATTTTACTACAGTGTATGAGCATTTGGTGCACCCTTAAAATCTTCATGGGTTCTTTTGTAATAGCAATTGTTCGTTATAGAATAGAATAAACAGTTAAATCAATTGAATATATGTAAAAGGTTGTTCTTTGTAATGACTATCTTGTTGCAAAAGCTTCTTTAAGCTTTGACTGTTATATGTCAAAGAGACTTTCCTGATACTTTACAGAACCACTGAGTTTAACTGAAACAAACTCAGTAAAAAAGATCAATGAATGCTTTATAGACTGTCTGGAACCCAACAACATTCAGGTTAATCTAACCAATATTGATGAACTGATCCATTAGCCAAAACATAATAATTTAGAGGAAAAAATCTTTTTTTTCTACTTTTGTTGATAGTAACACCCCGACAAAATGCCCTGCCTCACGCCAATTGATCCCAGGATAGGCTCCGGGTACCCATCTGTCACGTCGCCATGGGTTTCCCCAAAGAGTACACGATGGTAGGCAGGCGTCCATGACTTTCATTTTTCTTTATTAACACAACGTAGAACATAAAAGTGGCTTGAGGACCAACAGATTTAACATTCACACAAAAGGCAATAGTAAACGGTAATGGTATATGCGATGGGGTGGACCGACAACCCAGGTCCACCTAACTCAAACTTAAATACATCACACTAAACTCAAGGAACCAATAAAGACACAGAAACACTTAATCCTGAGTACACTCGCAGCTGGACACAATCCTCAGGCCGGGTGTACTCAGGATGTCAAAATAATAGTCCTCAGAACTCAATTAAACCTCAGCGCCCCCCAGTGGTCGCAGGCGAGACATGACAGTACCCTCCTCCCCAGAACGCACCATCGTGGCGTCAAAACCCCAAAAACAAAAACCCATCACGGGAGGGCGGGCGGGGGACGGCAGCGGCGGCGAGACCAGCGTCCCACAGGTCTTCTCTCGTCGATCCCCCCCAACAGTCCTGCTATCGGCTGGCCTTTCTCCAGCCCTGACAACCCGGAGAGGAACCTCTGGACACTGTTCTTGTCTTGAAGTCCGAGTCCCTCTCCCAGATGCTCCTCACAGTTCATGGAGGTCGTGCCCTTAGGCTCTTCCTGCAGAGCCCTATGGAGCCCCCTGGTGTGTAAGGCCTTTCACGGCCCTTCCTCTGGCTCTTCACGAGCCCTCCGGTGCACCCTGGTGCGAGACCCTCTCCGCGGGCCTCCTCCTGGCTCTCTTCAAGCCCTCTGTTGCACCCTGGTGCGAGACCTTCTGCGTGGGCCTCTTCCTGGCTCTCACGGAGCCCTCCGGTGCACTCTGGTGCGAGACCCTTTCTGCAGGCCTCCTCCCGGCTCTCCTCAAGCCCTCTGTTGCACCCTGATGCGAGATCCTTTCCATGGGCCTCCTCCTGGCTCTCCTCGAGTCCTCTGATTCACCCTGGTGTCTGCCCCTCTTTTTGCGCCTCCCTGCTGCCTCCAGTGGGCCTTTCTACCTCTACAGCCCCACTGTCGCCCTCGGAGACCCACGTACCCCCAGCCCCAAAAAAATGTTTGGGAAGGTCCCCTCCCCTTAGCAGTGAGGAACCCCAATAAACTCCTTCCCATGGCCTCCCTAAGGGCCCGTCTGAGGCCTCAGACCCCCCATTATGAGGGCTCTCTGTAACCATGGGTCTATCAATAGGGCTTATTGCTACAGCTAACCCCCCCAAGGAACCCTACTAATGACGCCAACCGTGGCGCCAACCCCAGGCTAGCTGGGGCTACTAGCCTAGCTGGAGCTATTCCTGTCCCTTCACTTCTATCTGGTACTGGTAGGGGAAAAAGAGGCTCCGCTAGCGGGCTCTGTAGCTGCTCTAAGGGGCCTAGAAAGTCCCGCTGCCCCCGTAGGTCCTCCACCTCTCTTACCAGGCTAACAGCTAAGCTAACTGGGGGTCCCCAGAACTCAAATAAACCCCAGCGCCCCTCAGTGGTCGCAGGCGAGACATGACACCCGAAATCCTGGTAAGCATTTAGTGGTTACAGAAAACGAATAAATGAACGAACAAAAGAATGAACTTTACAGAGTGTTTTTAAAGGTTATCAATAACTTGGCATCTGCTGAAAAAAAACAATACAGCAATTTAGTTGCTGAACGTGAACCTCTTTGTACTCGACAAATTACTTTCTCTTGTTTGATCTTATGGAATATAGCTTATTGTAAAAATGGTGGTGTGTAATCAGTCCCACACTGTCCCACAATGAGGGATTAACAGAGATTAGCGACTGTTTGCATTGGGGAGGATCATAATTAAGAAAGCCCTTGAGAGTTAATCTGACTTTTAAGTAATTGGACATTTTCATTTACGGCCACCATTCCCTTTGCCAGCTTAAGCAAACAGATAAGGATCTAATCTTGTCCTTTCGTGAGTAATAAGAAACGTTTTGAGGGTGAGGGCAGGCTTATCCGTGCAGCAAGACTGAAAGATGTAGTGTATGTAGGTCAGATTCAGCTAAATGTGAATGTTTTGTGTACCAGTGCGCCTGGGGGGCCGCAGGAGTGACAAAAGTGTCTCTGACGGCCCACAGGCGTCATACACCTGTAAGATGATATGATATCCTTGTCTGCTCCACTCAGTTCTACTCCACTCACAGCGGTAGCATAGAACATATGAATGTGAATTCTAAGTGTGACTGAATAAAAAATCATCCTAGTGTCTCTCTGGTCTTTTTTTAGATAGCCATCTCACACACACTCAAAAACATAATCTGTATTAAAAATGCAACTAATCACCAAAGACCCTTCTAACGCAAATGTGTCTTTTTTATTTTTCTCTCTTTCTCTTTTGCACTGTCCTCTTTCACCATCTCTCTTTCCATACCCTCTCCTCTGTCTCTCTCTTTCTATCATTGCTCCCCTGCCTCTTTTTCACTGTGGCTTTTCTTTCACTCTGATTCCTTTAACTCCATGTTTCTTCCCCTCTTCAGTGCCAGGTTCTTCCTAAGCCTCTCTCTTTTTCTCCCTCCCTGTCTCTCTCTGTCTGATATTCGGCTGTTTTACTCTCCTCATCAGACTCTGTCTGAACGCTACAGCATGCAGTCGCTAAACCAGTCTGTGATGAAGCAATCAAAAGAACCGGTGGAGTCTGAATAAAAAAAAAATCAAAAATTCAGAAAGAAATCAGCAGCAACTCAACATAAAGCACATCACCCATGTGTGGTGGCGTCCATCAGATGGTAGATATGGGTTGGTGTTTCAGTTGCTCAGTCACTCTAACTGTAACCGTGTCATGGGCTGCCACCAAGTCTATTTGTGGAACTTCTGTTTTGCTAGATCTGTCCTGAACAACTGTCAATTCTATTATTGCTGAAGGAAAGCATCTAGGAGCAATAACGGCTTGGACATAAAGACTGCTCCAGCTTTGGCTGGAGAGATGCAAAGCATACCACCACTGATCTCTGGATCAGTGGAAACATGTTCGTTGAAGTGATGAACCACACTTAAACATCTGTCAGTCAAATGGATTGGCAGACGCCTAAAGACTGCTGCCTACTGGAATGAATGGTGCCAAAACTCAAGTTTGCCAGATGTGGGATAATGGTCTGGGGCTGTTTTTCAGGGTTTAGGCTAGGCCTCGTAGTTCTAGGGAAGGTAATAGCAATGTGTACAATAATTACATTTTAGACAAATGTATGTTTTCAACTTTGTGGCAACAGTTTGAGGAAGGCCCTTTCCTGTCCCAGCATGACTGTGCCCCTGTGAACAAAGTGAGGGCCATAAAAACATGGGGGGGATGAACTCATATGGACAGAGTTCTGACCTCAACACCTCTGGAACTGTATTGGAATATCAATTGCCAGCCAAGCCTCCTTGTCAGCCTCAATGCCTGACCTCACACATGCTTGAATGGGTATAACATCCGAACACTGAAATTGTGTTGAAAGCTTTTCAAGAAGAGTGGAGGCTGTTATGACCACAAAGGGGAAGGAGGCTGTTATGACCACAAAGGATGTGTAACAATCTCATATAGGTCTGATGGTCTGTTGTCTCGTTGTAGTATATCTTGGATGCTGTGGCATCCCATGGCCCATTCATGTCCAGTCATGGCTTTTGCAGTAGGTACATGACCTGGATAATCATTTAACCTCCCGCATCATAGCTATTAGAGGCAACACTTTGTTTTTTATTTGTTTGGAAGACAAATAGATCAATAAAGGGTTTATCAAATACTACCAGCAAGCTGACAGCAGTCAAGGGAGAGCCTGTGAATTGAAAGCTTTTTTTCTTTGATTGAAGGGAGTATTCAGGGACCATCAGGGACCATTCCAATTCTATTTAGAGAAGATGGAGAACATCTAATATGTGAGTCTGTCATTTTACTACAGGAGATTAAACACTCACTGAAACATGATGATGCTGGAAATATTACCTTATTTTTGAGTTGAATCACCACATGACTAATTAAGGCCCTGGAGTACCTCTGCTCTACAGATATATTTGATGTAATCAGGTAATAATACACGTTTCCAGTAACAAATTGGAGAACTGGACATGGGTATTGTAGGGCCAGGAAAACTATTTAAAAAACCCATGACTTCAGTCCTAACTCCATATTCACCTACATATGAAACATGATTCAGTTGTGACTGTCAAATGCATAAATGTAAATGTAAGTGTGAAGGTGGCAGCATCATGATATGCTGCTTGTGAATGACCAAAGATGGCAGCACACTTTGTCACAGTGATCTCTTTGGGACTTTTTCAAAAATGAGGTGACATAGACTGGTGCCGAGCAAACGACCTCTGAATGTGTCTCGTAATGTGGACAAAACAAATACATGGAGATCATACAGAGCACCAAGTTCCTTGGTGTTCAAATCAGGAAGAACCTCACATGGACCCTCAGCAGCAGCTCCATGGCCAAGAATAACAGTCTTTTTACTTCCTACAGAGACAAGCTCCCTGTAAAGTGCATCTTGGCATGGGATGAAGATTGTGGCACCACTGTAAATGTCCAGTGTTTATTTATATGCTAAATATGTTGCTGCTACCTGCTATTTTTGCACATTGTTTTATAATTGTGTAACTCAATTTTTGCATTCTGTTGCATTATTTGCTCACTGAACGACTGCTGCCAAAATACAGGATTCCAAAAACACTATATTCACTCACAACTGCTGTTACTGCTCCTGTTGACTGCACTGTATGTTGTCTTGTCTTGTAAATTATTGTACTGTCATCCTAAAGGGATGTTGTTTCATTTAAATGTGTAATGTGAACATGGCTGAAATGACAAACACCTACTTGACTTGGCTTGATGTGGGATGAAGGACTACATGCCATTGAAATAATCATGAAAGGAATGATGTACTGGGAGACTTTAGAGATTATCTTATTCTCTTTGCCATTGAAAGGGGAAGAAATGTACATTGAAACAAGCCAACACTGCCAAACATCATAAAATACTCTATTTTGAGGGTTTGTGAGACCAGGAGTGAGACTCTTATAACACTGGGGAACTGAAAACAGTTTGCCTAGGAGAATGAGTGAATAGGTCAAAAAAGGAACCACAACGCTGAAAAAAAAGCAATTTACTCAGAGATGTCTCGAAGCTTTAATTGCTAACATGCCATAATACTGATTAGTCAAGAGACGACACACTTGCAGGATGCATCTTTAACAGAGTGACTGATTCTGGAGAGTACTGTATGGCAATAACAGGTAAAAATGGCAGTGTATAAGTGACATATACTAATAACTCAGGTAAGTATGCCAGTGGCTGAGTGAAATATCCAAATGTAAACTTTGCATAAGCTTCTGGTAACTCAAAAGCACTGGGACCTAAGCTGCACACTAGCTAGAAATGAAAGAGGAGTAGGCATATTCATTAGGAAAGGAGATTAGGCAGCATATTCATTATTCCACGCTCTGTGAGGGAGTTTTATGGATCCACACCACACATTTTATCACTGTTGTTTGGCATCCCTCTGGAGCTGCTTAAGATACACCTCCTTCTCATCTGATCCATTTTAATGCACGACACATCCAAAAAACACAATAGACCATTAATTCCTTTAAGCCGTCAGAATGTGTGATTATTCATAGCATGCAAACAAAGAATCTACCCTGCCAGTATTGTGGAACGATCCCATAAAGCAGTGTGAGCAGTCCCAAGCTCTGTAGTGACATAAGGAAAGGTAAACCAATTAAAAACTGCATGTACTCTTGGAGGCATATACAGCAATCTAGTGACTTATTTTGAACAGTTTGATGTCATTGTCCTGACATTAGGCATGCCAGATTGTATCAGCGGAGCATAACACACATTCACTTTTTCTCTTCTAGAGTCCTTACATAACACCATGCCACAGATTTGGCTTGAAAAATATGATCCAAAATGTACAGTGTGTTCTCCATGAGTCATGGTGTCAAAACCTCTGGTACATGTTGTGTGATACTTCAGAATTTTACAGTGTCCTCCAATTTGTTAAGCTTATGGCAGCCAATCACACCTGTCTTGAAGCTCAAATGAAGATGTAACCCATGTTGGTGTTATGAGCGCATTCATTTGCTGGTGCCTGCTCTCCCTCTCTTTGGTTCAGAACATGGCCTCAAGGACTTCTTTTATCTGTGGATTTTGAAAGGATTTTTCAGTTTTTTGTTCCTCTCCAACAACAGTGTGGGAGTACAGTTTTGACTGCAGATTGCTGAGAGTGTGGGGGAGAACACAGTGTCAACTCCTTCCTGGATTTGCGCTCTCATTGTTTACATGGGCTTGAGCGATGCATTGCATGAACCTGTGGTTAAAATGTTTCAAATACACTTTACAGGCTTACGTCTATATAGACTGGCTAATTTCCATTTTACCAGGAAAGTTGAGAGATGACAATGTTGTCGGACAGTTATATTGAATACTCAAGTGATCTACTCATTCTCTGTTTGCAAACATGGGTGGACAAGCTTTACAGCACATTGCCCAAAACTTAATTCAGCATAAGTCACCCATACCACAGACACACACACAGCCATCAGATGGCAGAACCGTTTTTCCTGTGCTATGGAAAACATCACGGCTGCTGCCAAGAGGAGGGTGTCCCACTGTCCCAGATGTTTACAGGTCAATTGTGCTAATATCTGGCACAATGAAGGTCCTAACATAGCTCTGATTAAATAAAACTTTCAATGCCTTTCCTTACTCCACCTACTCCTCGTCTCATTGAGATGCATTACCACAGCTCATTATTATTATTATTCTTTTTAGTAGTAGTAATAGTAGTATTTTCAACACTTACATACACCAAAAAAGGTATGCTCCAAAATACAACTGACCGTTTTGTTTTTTTCAAATGAATTATCCAAACATTTATGGGTAATTGTACTGTAACGCTAGTCTCTGAGCACAGAGAATGGGGTTCATTTATAAATTATACTGCTTTTTACCTTTTTTATGGCCTGTACTCCACAGTTATGGATGAGTTGCCATGGGCGACGTACCAATACATTCTAGTTCCAGCGAGAACAAATGGTCTTCTCTTTCTGGTGTCACCGGGAAGAAAAAAATCACCTTTGCTCACTCACCTTCGATTTCACACACAGGAATTTGAAATTGATTCTTTTGAAAGTGTGTAACTGTTGCTTTTAGTGCCTTTGGCCTGAAAGTTAACCTCTCTCTCTCTCTCTCTCTCTTGCTCTGTCATGTGTGACTGAGAGCAGGTGCGTGAGCACGCTTTTATATTTTCTTCTTTATCTACTCTTCTTTTCCGATGTGTGTTCGGGTTTGTTTAGTTGTTGTTGGTGTAGTTTGTGTGGAGTGGTGGGGGTGGGGGTGGGGGGGTATTAGGCATCCCTGACGGGACCTGCTTAGTGGAGGAGGAGTTTGGCTGTGGTAAAGTTGTGGTGTGTGACAGTCTTGTGTCTGCATGAGGAATGAACATAACTGTGATGATTTTCTTAAACAGTGTGGAGAAAGTAAACATGGTGGTGTAGATCTGGGTTGTGTTAAATGACTCTATTATTCCTTTTATGCCTATCGTGCATCCAGCTCACCAAAAAACATTATCAAGTGTACCCGGTCTGTAGTAAAGATGAGCTGGTGCTCACAAAACTGGATTTAAAAAATCTATCTCAGCTGTAAATCCCCTCAGCTTAAACATGTGGTCTGTTTTTTGCTGGCTGCTATACATTTTGAGTATTCACCACTGCTGGGAAGTGTTTTGGGTTCTGACCAGACTGTGGATGTGAAGGTGAAGCCCTCATGGGTTTCAGCCAGGATAGTCGGGGGACAGGACCGAGTGTGGACAGCCTGAGAGTTGGCAGCTGAGAGCAGTTGGGGTAGAACAGATACTGTGACAGAGGAGCATTCAGTGCCTTCTGCTGAGATGGAGACTGATCACAGTGGCAGTGAAGCCAGTGTGGCAGCTGTCACTGCAGAGGAGTGCGTTTCAGTGGGTTGTGGGGACAGTGTTGATTTTGTAGCAGAAGAGACTTGTTTTAAGGCCTTTCTGGGAAAAAGAAGTTTAAAGGTCTAAATCTAAGGATAATAAGGGAAAAGCTCTGTGTGTGACTGGAGCAACGGGCAAGAAGCATGATGAAGATGAAGCGGGATGTAGCATAGTGGAAGATTCTAAATCAGATGTGCATGAGGTTAGGAGCAGTAAAAGTGCATAGTAGTGCATATTCATATATCAAAATAAGGTAATTTCTTCAACAGACCACAAATATGAAGGTACAGGACTACTTTCCTGACCGGAGATTATTCCTTTATATTGTTCAGTCCATTATCAGGTCAGAGGGAAATGAACAGCTTATAGTTCAGGAGGTTTACAGACTGAAGATCATACCAAGTGGGATCTTTAAATGTGAACAGAGTTTGAGGTGTTATCAGGGGGGCTTTGATTTTTTGCCTTTGGAAACAACAATGTTTTATTGCTACAGGAGACATAGTGATATATAAAATGGAGTAGTAGAGCTCATGCGGCTGAAATTCTTTTTAGCCGCATGAGCTCTACTAGAGATTGGGTGGCTGTTCTGTTTGCAAGGACTTAATCATTCGCCATTGAAGTAAACAATGTGATTCAGGGGAGGTTTATGATTGTGCAGGCAAAGCTTGAGTTGCAGTTACTGGTGCTGATAGATTGCTGTCAGTTTGCTTTTACAACATTGATCTTCTCAGGAATATTTATTCATGGGTGGGGATTTTACCTGCACAAAAGATGACAGGCTGGACTGGAATCATATAGATCCTCCTTGCTGCACAGCAGGGGGCGATACATCAGTTTTCTCAGGCCCTTAGTCTGTCTGACACTTGGAGCACTTCAAACCCAAATGTCAGACAGTGTTCATGAGCCCAAGCACGAGAAGAATCGCTGGTAAGGCTTGATTGCTTTAAACACCACCTCAGTGTCATTAAAGGGTGTGTGAGTTCATTTTTTCCAGTCATAGCATGCTTATGTGAAGTTCTTTTTGCCAGTTTAAGCCTAAGAGTGTATATTCAAAAACTTCCATGCTGCGTGAGGTGAATGTTCTGTACGTGATTTCAAAATTTTGGAGGTAGCTCAGTGGGTAGGAGACTTGCCTACGGACCAAGAGGTCACAGGTTTGAATCCTACCTTCAGCACACCACCACTGTGTCCCTGAGTAAGACCCTTAACCCCAAGTTGCTCCAGGGAGACTGCCCCCTGTAGTTAGGGAATGGAAGTCGCTTTGGACAAAAGCGTCTGATAAACGCCGTAAATGTAAATGCGTTGACGGTGGGATTGTGGGAAGGTTGAAATTAGGCAGCTCTGTCATCAGCAGTACACATGTCTTGCAACTCTATCAATCTACTAGCCAACTGAAATTGGACATTTTCGAAATTCAACAATGCATGGTTTTCTCTGATGAGCAGGATCATTCTGCTGTACTACAGCCCAACAAAACATTTAAAAACACAAATAGATGGACCTTCTAAGTTCTTCTTTGGTTTGGAGAGGACAAAGCTGGCTTATTCAATGCTTGAGATCAAAATGGGGGCAACAGCTTACCCTGCCGATATAGGACATCGGGCTTCTTTACTTCTATGACCCAAGCCTTTTAAGCAGGTCTCTTGAGGGTCCCACAGCAGTTAATTGTAGAGCCAGAAAGGCCCCTGGGTTTGCAGGAGCTTCATGCTGCTTTACAGAGCATGACACTGCCCCTGGCACTGATGGCCTGCCAGTGGAGTTTTATATGGCCTTCTGGTCGGCTGCCAGGGTAAACTCGGGAAAAGGTGAAGCCCTAGCAGTGGGGACATGGGCAAGGGGTTTGACTAACATGTCTGATGGAGGCTTTAAATATTTGGGGTTTTTTTTACCTTGGGGTTGAGACTACACACCAGAATTGGGATGGTTTATTTGAGAAAATAAAGGGGAGGTTTGCTTGGAATTGGATTTGTCCTCAGTTGGCTTCAGCTGCTCTTCATGGACCCTCCTCCTGGGCTGCTGGCCCACCCCGGGCCATCTTGGTGGATTTCACCTCCACTGGGACTGTTTGTATTTTTGCTTGCACATAAGTGAGGTCAGGGCCTGGTTAACCTGTGAAGTAGGCTTGTCGCATTTAGTGTACAGTAATTAAAATGTTACTAACTGGCTCGGCTGATCTGGTGTGGAGGATGGCAGCCAGCGCTATCCCGAGTAGGGTGGACGTTCTGGGACTGAACACTACGATATTGCAAATGGACTATAGGCAGCGCTTGAGTGGATTTTTTTTTTTTTTTTACCAGGGTCTGTTCACGTTCTGGTCGCTGTTAAAGCCTGTGGAGGCTAGTTGTTCTCTTTTCTGGCTGCTTAAGGAGCAAGTGATAAAGGGGGCACATCTGGATGGGACAAGTGACAGTGTGTCTGACATCACTCAAACTTTGTGTGCCTCTAATCTGGTCGAGCTTCTGCATTTGGTGAATGTAGCAGGCCATAGCTTGGCTAACAACAGAGCTGTTGCTTCTATCCTGGGCCTGAGGTCCATTTGTCACACCAGACTATAACTGATCAGTGGGTGAGGCGATTGGAGCCGGAGAACTGTGCACTGCTGTGAGACTACTGTAATGGGAGTACAGTACCCGAAACAGAGGATCTGTATCAGACACAGGGCAGACTTAAAGGGCATGTCAGGTCCTTGGCTGGTGTTGGGAATAACCTTGTGTTAAGGGTTTTAATCAGGGATGGAGCAGGAAAGCTTGGAGGGTGCTATACAAACTAGTCTTTTATCTTTTTTCTGTGGTCTTGGAGAGACCATTTTTCCATTTTAATGGATTGTTTAATGCTGTTTAATGTTTAGATTTTTTTTTCTTAAATATTGAGAGGTTTTAATGACCCACGCTTGTGTTCTTGGTGTATGTTATAATATCTCTCCCTCACGGATTTTTGGCATTTCGACTCTTTTGTCACAAACATCAAAAATGTACATTACAGTACAACTCCCATACAGAATTGATACAATTCACAGTGTTTAATTATGCTGTATTAGAAGCTCATTTGTAGTTTATAGGGACGTCAAACTGCATGTAAAATGCACATTAAATGCATACAACATGAAACTTATATACACTGCTCACAAAAATTAAAGGAACACTTTAAAGAAACACATTAGATACATCAGATCTCAATATAAAGTTGGATATCTATACAAATAACGACAGGGCAATGTCTTAGGAACAAAAGGATGCCAAGTCTTTTAATGGAAATAA
>JBBJLR010112959.1:0-21257 GCA_037577145.1 Brachypetersius gabonensis | reverse complement strand
ACTATATGCATTGTAAAGCGACCTTGAGCTCTGGAAAGGCGCTATATAAATAAAAATTATTATTATTATTATTATTAACAAAGCTCCCTGTGCAATTTCCCAGAACCACTTGGAACGGGATATTCAGCTACATGTCTTTAGAGTTAATATGTTCAGGTTATTCATTATGTACAACAAAAGGGCTTATGAATATTGCTGAGGCCTGAGGTCCGTGCTCCTGCCACTGGGTAAGGTTCCTGCGAAAGATAGGAGCAATTTTTGAATAGCCTCAGCTTTGAGCATGTTTCAGGCCTCTGTCATGGGAGCTCAAACCTTGGGATTTGTGAAACTCTGTATACCCTCGCTGTCTATGAACCTGACAGAGCAGTGCATTAATTACCAAGCTAGGATGTTCATTCTAGAGGCTATTTTGTTCCAAAGACCTTGCACTCCATCACACTTTTGCTGTTCTATGAATTCCTTCTTTTGTTTTTGGGGCATGGATGTCTAAAAGTAAGACCGTAGAACTGCAGAACACAGAAAAATTGCTTTCCTGAATAGCGGGTGAATTTGCAAATTGCATTTGAATGAATCAGCAAATGTACCCAAGGGCAAAACAAGGCTAGAATTCCCTTGATTAAAAATAAGTGTGACGCCACTGAAAAACATTTTACTGATTCTCTTTTTCTCAGTCGCACCCCGATGTGTCACTCTTTTAAAAGCCCTCTAAAGACAGACAGCAATTTGCAAAGTTTCCAGACTTCCTTTTCAACTCGAAGGCTTGTATCGCTGTGGAACACTCCAGCGAGTGGCGGACTCACACAGGCTTTTAATCACAGCCACAGTGACTGTGGCTTGCCAGATTCAAGGCCTCACTGAAACTCCATCCAGGCTCACTCTGCACCAGCTGGTAGCCCATTCCTCCTAGCCAACAGCTGTAGACTACAGATCATTCATAATAATAGTAATAATAGAACAACAACGAGAAGCAATTTTCCTAATCAACATAATGACTTTTTCACAACTAAGGACATTCTACAACGGTGCTAACAGTATCGACATTCAAAAATACGCAAATGCGATACATAATATTGTACAGCGTATATGATGGTAAACTATGACCAATCAGCCTTTCTGACATGTTCTGACGTTGCATAAAGTCGAATAGATCATTCAATCTGACCTCAAGTGGTGGGGTAGAAGACATAATATGGGTGTACTCATACTGCACAATCCGTGTAATCTGTGCCTAAGCTGAACTATGCCTCAGTCCACTTGAGAAGGTTGGGCACAATAAAGCTCAGATAAGGTACAAACCATCTGGACCTAGTATGAGTATGCACGCATTTATGTAAGTTTCTGTGCAAATGCTGTACATGAACATGTAGATATCCAATTAGGCCAAGAGTGTTAGTCACAAATTGATTTATGTCAAGTCAAGTTTATTTATATAGCACATTTTCATACACAAATAGATTAAAAATAAAAAAAACAATGCATAAATTAAATACAAGCACACATAGAAAATCAATACATGAAGACTGAAAGTGAAATAGAAGTGCTGATAGCTAAAAAAGGTGGAGGAGAATAGAGCAGTTGTTATCAGCTGTTGAAAGCTTCAGTTGGTGCAGACCTGATACCCTTGGGCAGTTTGTACAAGGAGCAAGCAGCATAGTGGATAAACATGATTTCACCATGTTTAGTTTTGGCTCTTTTCACCACTAGCTGCAGATGTAAGAAACCTACCAGGAATATGGACATCAAACCTAACGGAGATTATTTAAAGCCCAACCTATCGATTGACTTGCACACAATGAGTTATGCTCTGAAATCATTTCTGTAGCAAACTGGGAGTCAGTGCACGGACCAGAGAATTGGAGTAATGCGATCTGTTTTCTTGGTTTTGTTAGAACTCTGACAGCAGCATTTTGAATGAGCTGGAGCTGTCTAATGGACTTTTTGAGAATCCCAGTGAGGAGATTATGAAACTCAAGTCTCGGGTCGGTGGAGTGGAAGTTGTCTCAGACATAGGGCTGGGCAATTAATTGAAATCGACATTCAGAACCTATAATTGTTTAAAATTTTCCAGGTCGATTATGTCGATTATTACTTTCCCTTTAAAAACACTACCGTGTGTGGAGTCACGTGACCCCGCTCCGTTATGTTACGTTATTCCGCTGACATGTCGAGCTTGAAGAGCTTAAACACTGAGACAACTGAGCAACTTGCCAGGCAAAAAATGAGGCCAAAAAATTTAAAAATAAATAAAAATAATCGTTCATTAATCATAATCGAGTAAAAATGTTCAATTAATCGAGATTTTGATTTGGCCAAATCGCCCAGCCCTACTCAGACCTGTCTGTTTCAAGAACAGCTTTTAAATAACAAACCTTTCTTTCTGGAACAACTTTCAGTCTGACGGCAAAAGTGAAGCAGTAAATGTGATATTAAAAGGAAAGAGGCCAAACAACTGGAAACAGCTGGCTAGTCTGTGGCTTTTTTGTATAGTAATAGCTAAAAGATAACTAGCTGAAGTTTTAACTGAAGTAATATGTGGGAATGTGGTTGTTTCATAAAACCTTAGCTAGTTATCTAATGTTATCTAATGTGTGCTTTATTCCGTCCATCAGCCTGAAAGGTAAAATAATGAATACTTCAGTACTTCAATACTTAAAGACATATTGGAAAAAATTTGCCCAGTCTGAAGTGTGACTTACTTAAAACCTTATCTGAGGCGTATAGCGCAGAACTGAATACAAAATTTTAATGACCACTATATAATACACCTGCAAACATTTCTAACTCTACTCAGAAACAGGAGGACGAGCCCAAAAAATGAGGCTGATAACATCAAGTGCGAATGTGTCAGCAAAAGTGGGAATTTCAGTGCTGGACTTTGAAGAAAGAGATGAAGGAAAAAAGGTGGAGAGACTCCACCAGGGGAGTGCTACACAATTTAGGGGCCACGACATGAAAAGATCTGCCCCCAAAAGTGAATACTTTGAAAGTAGAGACAGGCAGGAGTCCTGTAATAGAAGACCTGAGAGTACGTCCAGGGGAATAGGGGTGATGCAAGGTTTATCATCCTCACATGTCCCCACAAAGGACAGAACACAACGCTTGGCAAGCAAGTGGAGCTTAATGAAGACATCTCTTTGATAGAGAAGGATGTGTTGGACAGGTGCTCTTTGTCTCTATTTCCTTCCCTCTGAAGTCTGCATACTTTTTGAAAAGGTGTCTATACCTATTATTGTGTCTGTTCACTAATGAACAGCGCTCAGCTTCCTTGGCTCTTATGACACGAGGACATCGATTTGATTAATGTTTTAATCCACACTCACTACACGCTGTAACAGAAGAAAATGTAGTGCCACTCCATACCATCCATCAAACCGGCAGAACTGTTTATCAACACGTTGGGCATTAGCTCACTACATCCCATGATGACAGAGCTAAAAGGGCTTTCCTTTCTATGAGGGCTTGGCCTGGACAGCTGCTTCTGCGTAAGAAGGTGGGGAAAATACTCTGCGCCTCGGTGGAACAATGGCCTTCCATCAAGCTGCATTAATTTCAATTATACAGAGAATTACCCTGAATTTGCCAGAAGAACCCTAATGAGCCTTTCCTGAAACTGAAGAGGTGCAAAAACATTTGTTGAACTCATTTAAGTCGTTGATTTGTTTGTCTGCTCAATCTGTCTTCTCAAATAAGAGCAAAGAAAACACCCATTCGGACCGTCCCGATCGCAAACCACTTGCACGTCACAGCCGTACGTCAACTGCTCCCTCGTGATGTTTCCATGACAGCTGCAGAAGCTACGAGTCATGGGTCAGTGGCTGCCTAGCTGTGATGTTGCCTTCTCCTGTGGTTGCTTCAGATGTTGTGGAATGAAGGAGGAACAGAAGGTGTGAGGATGGACCGTTTTCTTAATCAGAGGCAGGTAACTGAGAGGCCCACTGGGGTTGGACAGCTGGAACAGTGCACTAAGACTTTTCAGTGAAGCTAATGAAGACCTGTGGGAGGGGAGTAAACAAAGCATGGCAAATGAACAAGGGGAACCTCAATGAGTGAGGTTGAGACTGGTCTATAATTGCCTGCCAGTGCAAATGAATTAGTTCGGTTTACTCCAAAAAGAATGCAAAATGTGGAGTGAGGGATGGTCACCCAGGGTTTATATCTTCAACAAGGACAAAGGGATGGCAAAGTTGCATAACAAAGTCTGTGTTAAGTTCTCTCCCTACTTGGCAACACTCAGTGAAGGAACTTGTGCTTTAAAGATAGACCATTCAGGGCACCTATCTTTCACCTTCTTTTTTAAAGAGACATAAAAGCTTTAATGCAGTGTGCTTGAGCATCTTCCCCTGCACCGTCTTCATTTTTAACAGCAAGTACTTATGTTGAATAACGCTGAATGGTGGAGACTGCTGGCACTGGCATGATTATCTTCCAAGTGAAGAGTTATGGAAAGACAGACAGTGATTCTATCACCCCACAAGCTTTAATGAAATAGTCTGGAACAGGCATTTTTTTCAGTGTTCTGAATTTATTCCATGATCTTGTAGAGAAAGGTGTGCTTATAAAGCAAAATATATGTAGGTGCTTTCGAGCTTTTATATCTTCACCACTCCATGCCTGTTTGATAATGGTGCATTTCCATACATAATCACTTTCCACTTGTCTCCATCTCTGGAGCAGGAGCTGAACCCAGCATAGCCGGAACACTATAGCTGCCAAACTAATAGTTGAATTCAGATTTGATGCACACACCTTCCAGTACAGAAGTTACAGTAAGCAATTCATGCCATAGCATTCATTGTATGAAGTCAATGAATTTTTTGGATGCGTTTGTTCATGGCCATTTCAAACCCACATCTGTTCTATACTCTGATTATTTAGGTATTATTATTATTATTACTATTATTATTATTATAATTATGAGGGAAAATATAGGAATATAGACAGAGATAATTTGTAGAATATAGACATCAGACAAACAAAAATAACTTCAGACAGAAACACAAAACCACTGGGGAACAGCTGTGTACAAGTTTTTTTTATGCAATGTTTTTACAACCCTGAATTTAATTCTTTAAATTGATTCAGTAATCCTTCTTGGCTGCCTTAAAAGTGCAGGTATTAAGCTTATTAATATAAGGCTGATCCTTTGGGCACCTGAATTCCCGTAGCTGATCCTGAACCTGATGATGAAACACAACATTAATCATCTAATGGGATCTTCCAAGTGCAGAGTTAAAGAAGATAAATAGCGATCCAACCAACTCCACTCCTTCAGTCAAGTCTAATATACATTACAGGGAGTGTTTAGAAATGTTCCTCAATCTGTCCTTTAATCTGTTCTTTGCCTTTATTAATGCAATTTCTGGTAACATTTCTTACATTTCTTACATTACATTTTCTGATGCAATTTTTGAAATTTTCTCTCTGTATACACATAAATGGGTTTGAAAGTAAGCAATCCAGATGTGATGGAAGTATATGTTTTCAGCTTTATTTTAAAGGATTTAACAATGATATTGCATTCATCTTTTAGAAGTTATTTGCTCCGTTACATTAAGCTTTCAGAAAATAAACTCAAAAGCAATTGGGCAAGTAAGTAACAAGTAGTTTCATTGCCAGGCGTGTCCCGTTCCCTTATTATTCCTTGACAAATTAAGAAGATAAAAGGTCTGGAGTTGATTCAAAGCACTGAAATAGTATTTGGCTGCTGTCCACTGAAGCTGAACATGAGGTCCAAACAGGTGTCAATGCTAGTGAAGGAGGCCATCAGTAGCCTGAAAACAACAAAATACATCTATTAGAGGGACAGCTAAAGCTTTAGGAGTGCCCAAATCAACAATTTGGTACATCCTTTAAAAGAAAGAATGCACTAGCGAACTCAGCAATACCAAAAGGACTGAGAGACCACAGAGTTCTTTGCAGAGTTCTTTCCTAAGTGAAGGAAAAACCTCTTCACAAGATCTAGCCATATCATAAGCTCTCCTGGGGAGATCTATGTATCACTGTCAAAGTCTACAGTCAAGACACTCCTTAATAAATATAAATACAGAGGGTTTACCTCTAGATGCAAACCACTTGTGACAGTGAGAAACTGCAAGGCCAGATTGGACTTTGCTAGATAATTTTAAAAAGCCTGCCCAGTTCTGGAATATGGTTATTTGGACAGATTAAACCAAGATCAACTCGTATCAGAGTGATGGGAGAAGAAAAGTATGAAGAAAGAAATGGATAACATATTATCTGAAACATATCACATCATCTGTAAAACATGGTGGTGGCAGTGTTATGGCATGGGCATTTATAGCTGCTAATGGAACTGCTGACAGAAGTAGCAGGATGAATTCTGTATTAGGCTATGCTGTCTGCTCAGATTCAGCCAAATTCTGCTAATCTGATTGGAAAGCACTTTGGGGAGGCTGGTGGGTTTGAATCTCAGGACTGCTATTGTCACCACTTAGGTACCCTTGAGCAAGGCACTGTCCCCACACACTGCTTCACTTGGTGAATGGGTTAAATGCAGGTAAAGAATTTTACATTGCTCACACTGTGACTATAAGGGGCCACTTTAGTTATTTTACAGTGCAAATGGACAATGACCAGGGCTGGACTGACCGTCGGACATACTGGGCATTTGCCAAGTGAGTCGATGGTAAATTTGAGATATTCTTCAATGGCCAAGTTAATCACCTGACCTTAACCCCATAGAGTGTTTAATTGTCTTTGTACTGCATTTTCTACATTGCATTAATGCAGTAAATCTTTCAGCAGCTTTAAAAGTGCAGGTATCATGATTACAGCTTTTCCTGTGGGTAGCTAAGTTCTCACTGCTGATCCTGACTGTGATGATGAAACACAAACGTAATCATCTAATGGGATGTGAAAAGTTGTACAAAGTGGTTCCGTCTTCATCTAAAGTCCCAGGTCTGTGCAGGGATCAGCGAACCCTGTTCCCGTGTGTAGTCTAAAGACACTGATGTGTGAACATTGTGCAGAAACGCTAATTGTTAAAGACATCCATCTTCTGAAACTCTCCGCGTGAGGGAATGCTGGGTCTTCGGGGAGTTCTGTCATCTCTCTCAGTATAGTCACTTTACTATCATGTGATAAAGCACTATGGCCACCTCAGACAAATAGCAAAGATAAAGAAACAGAATAAACACTTGCAGAGTGAGAAGACACGGTGTGGAATTTGTGTGGGACCTCTTTTTCCGACCTCCTAGATTTCCTCTGAGGGGCTGTTTGAATATTTGATGTGAGCTTCCATGGCAGAGGATGACTCGTCATACAAAATTCATACCTTGTGAAAAATAAACAGCAGTGCAAAGCAGAAAATACCGCGGTCCGAATCAGCAAGACGCGTGTTGTCTACGTTCATTGATTCCTGCTGGAAGGTAAGCAGAAGAGCAATCAGAAAACAAGCACTCTCCTGAGGAATCAATGTAGACAGTCCACAAAGACGGCCCTTATGTCCAGCAGAATTCTGCTTGGAGTGAATAATTAAACTTTGTGCCATTTAGACTGTGGGGCTGTATGTTTGCATTTACCTGGAATTCAACAGCTTGAATGCAACTCCCGGTCACTCAGGATTGATTACGACTTCAGTGAGGGACTTTGGAAGCTAGGCCAGTTCTTAAAGCCTACATTTTACTTAAATGTTCTGAAGTTTTTTGGGGGGGGGATGCTGTGTGAACTGTGAACATCAGTGACATTTAATGTGGGGGATTTAGTCAAACATGCTTCTGTAGAGGACACAATAAGTTTGTGCACACGAATAGAGATGGTTTTAAACATAATGAGCTTTATCATGTGGTTTACATCTGTTTTTTGTAGACTCTGGGTTACAAACAGCAAGGGTTATTGCCCTGTTTTCACATTTCTCACAGTTAAGGACTGCGTTCTCTTATTAGCCATGGAGAGATTAATTACGTGACATTTAGACGAATATCGA
The DNA here is from genome assembly GCA_037577145.1 of Brachypetersius gabonensis. NCBI lineage: Eukaryota > Metazoa > Chordata > Actinopteri > Characiformes > Alestidae > Brachypetersius > Brachypetersius gabonensis. Next base: position 13,312 of record JBBJLR010112959.1, on the reverse strand, counting down.
TTGCCCGTAGTCAAACCTCAGTGCAGTAATATAGGCATCCAAGGGGAATTCTGTGCCAGTGGCAAATCCCACATTGCTTCAGGCATCAGATGTACAGTATACAGCGCAGTCAGAGCAGCTCCAGGTCAGTGGGGGCAGAGTACTTCGACACAGGTGATTAGCCAACTAGCGCTGAAGCATCTGCAGGGGAGAACTAACCACCTGTGAAGTTAAATTGCTCTTAGAGCTTCTGTGGATTTGGCATTCTCTCTGTCTCTCTGTTTCACTGATTGTTCTCAAACAAATTCTCACTCTCACGCATGCTTATGGTGCTAACTGCTAGGATGTTAAACGTGTCCATGTGTGAAATGTCTGGTAAACAAATTAAACTAATGTGTGGGAAGCATTGCAGTGATGTGAAGCGGCTGCTGTGAAAGCCCTCCAACAGTGTGTCACGCACCTGAGTTTTGGAGGTGGAAGGTAACCCACACAGTACTCATTACACATATTTAGACAGATGAGGGAATTCTTTAGCAAGTTCAGAGCAGGTCTTTCATGATTGCAACACGCTTAAAAAAAATAGGTGGGCAGTGCTGCACATTCCGGGCGAAATGAAAGGTGTCATTTTCCAGAGGTAATTGGTGATTTGACAGGAACTGCCACAGCAGAGGAGGGTTCATCGTACAAAATTCATACCCCAAGAAATAAACAGCAAAGCTGCCATAATGAAGGAGGCGACATCTCAGCCGGAACAAACTCAACATACACCTCCATATTACTTCGTTAGCTCAGTTTTATATGCCATTTATATGTAATTACATATTTAGGTACTCCAAAAGTTAAGTGATGAATTACATCTGTATTCAGTTTACATTTGTATTGCCAGGTTCAGTCTGCAGACTTTGAGTCTGCAAGTCTACATTTTTGGTTGTTTTGATGTCAGGAAATGCCAAAATTTTAAAAGTTTGGAACCTGATTTTTGACTTATTTTTAATTAATATAATCAAGATGCTATTTTTTATTCACTGAAGTAGACACTGGAACTACAAATGTCTGCTAACAATTAAATACTTAGAACAATTTAAAGGGATGGCAACATTCTAGGCTTTATAACACAGGATTTAACTTGCAGACATGATGCATATAACAATGCACTAGACCAACCCTCTGCTGACTGTTCTTTCGTCATGATCAGGCTCAGCATAAGTGAGTAATCTGATTTGGAAATCCATAAATCCACTCTTTATCCTGTTATATTTTGTTCCACATAAACTGTGTGTGTTTTGTCTGGAACTTTGCATCATCCAGAGCATAAAAATATTCTCTATAACTAAAAAATGTACATCATCTTCAATACTATTTATTTCCAGTACTATTTTATTCTTTGCTTGATTCTTTTTTGAGTTCAGCCATCCGGAATCTATGAACTGATCCGAGAGAAGAGGAGCCTGCATATGTTCAGTGCATGAAGCCAATGAGGATGCGCATTTGTCTGTGTCTGACAGAAAGGAAGAGAATGGCTAGAGAACAGTGATTTTCAATACTGACTGGGGCCACTCCATCACAGCAGCTTCAACTAAGAGTGAAACTATCAGACTGACAATAAATGCAGATCTACTAATTGCACTAGAAACAATCAAGATTCTTCGACCTCTTTCAATTTCAGCTGATTTTGAATATTATAAAGAGCTGAAAGTAATTGTACATGTCAAATATCCTTGCCAAATCTTATGCTAAGTGTAAAGTTTTACATCGTCGTAATTCACTTAAAATATAAATGAAACTAATAATATCAGAGTAATAATATTAGAAACAAACACAAATAAATAAAACAATATCGTGATGTTTTTTCTTGTTTGTTTTTTTTCTTTTCTTGTCCTTGTTTGTCAATATCGCACATAGGTCGGGACGGGTAGAGGGCGGCCTTGAGGACCCACAGGAGCACTCTCATGCTTTTAGACTGTGCTTTAATTTACATAACGGCATTTATCAGACGCTTTTATCCAAAGCGACTTCCATTCTCTAGCTACAGGGGACAGTCTCCCTGGAGCAACTCAGGGTTAAGGGTCTATCTCAGGGACCCAGTGGTGGTGCTGAAGGTAGGATTCGAACCTGTGACCTCTTGGTCCAGAGGCAAGTATCCTACCCGCTGAGCTACCTCCACACTTTATTAGGAGAAAGTCACTTGCTCATACTTGATAGACGAATGGAAAATGGGACTCCAGGTCAGTGGTAGCTAGACGTTCTTCTTGAAAATATGCTTTTGCTGACTTGAAGCATGTACTTCTATAAAAGTGTGATATACAAAACTTGCTCTAGCTGCTTTGACTGCAATTATTATGTCCATTACTAATGAGAAGATGGCAGTGTGGGAACACTTCACCCGTTGTGGAACACTCAGACTGTGATTTCAGTGTGCAGCGCTGAACTAAAACCCTTTACAAGAAAAGCAAGGCTACCGAGGTTGAGTGCAAGTTAGAACTTGCTCCCTTGCTCTTTTTCACTTCTGCAGCTGAGCCGAGCAAATCCCTTTTCAGTTTCTTCGACTTCTTCACCACAACTTTGTCTGTCTGGGGACTGGACTGGCTCAGAGCAGCACTCACCGGGAGGTAACTCAAAGGTCAGAGCCAGTCTTGACTCCAGGGCCACACTTGCTAAATATCCCCTTGCTCATCCTGTCTCAGTCGCGCTCCTCAACCATCGCCACCCCCACCCCCCCGTCACACCCCACACGAATGAAGGAGTGTCCGAGAGTCAGGCTGATAATAGACATCTCCCCCTTGGGCTCGCTGGTTTGAAGCCACAATCAGGGATTTCAGAACAACAAAGTGCCGGTCCCACTGCTGAATTCTCTGAAGCACTTAAGAAAGGGATTGGAGAAATGGCGGCCTAAATTGTCTAGGCAGTGCTTTTAGCACCCAAGACAACAGTACATGGCAAAAGGAAACACATTAAAAGCTTTAAATTTACTCTGACTGTAAACAATCGAATAAAAATATCTATTTTTCTGCTTCCACTGGGCTGTAATGGCTATATCTGGAACATAAAGCATCTATAAGGAGTTTAGGGGGACTATGCATTTTAACCAAACAAAAAATATATACACTACATTAACTAAATTATTGGGACGTCTGACCATTAAATCAGCATGGACTTTAACGACATTGCCTTCAAATACGAAAACTTTAATATGGAGTTGGTCCCTCTTTGCAGCTATAACAGCTTCCACTCTTCTTTCCACAAGACTTTGGAGTTTCTGTGGGAATTTGTGTCCATTCATTCTGTAGCATTTATGAGGTCAGACATTGATGTTGGACAAGAAGGTCTGGATCGCAATCTCCATTCCAGTTCATCCCAAAGGTGCTGGATGGGGTTGAGGACAGGACACCAAACTCATCCAACCATGTCTTTATGGAGCTCGCTTTGTGCACTGGGACACAGTCATGCTGGAGCATTAAGGTAGCCCTTCACTGGAAGCCTGAATTAAGAGATGTGTCCCAATATTTTTGTCAAAATAGTGTACCTGATTGTGGCCTTCAACTTGATTCTCAGTATACTAGGGTTGTGCTGATCTGATACTCAGTATTTTCCCCATACCTTTTCAAATTTGCCACGTAAATCAATGCCTTAAATCTAATTTAAGGCAATTCAGTCAAGTGTACAGAATTACATAACGGACAAATTGTGCAATATATAGGTGTAGAAACTTCTGTAACTTATGTAGCGCACCGTATAGCCAATATGGATTCAAAGTGCATCCCAGCCAATGTTTTGTAAACAGAGAAGGAAAAAGGCAGTAGATCAGAAGATCCTTTGTATCAGTGTCAGATATTTCAAATATTATAATATTAATATTATACTATACCCCAACATATACTGCACTAAAACTGTAGTGTTACAGTATATGTACAGTACATATACTGCAATTAAGTATGGACTATAGCAGAGATGATCACGAGTGAGTCTTGAGGCGAACTGAGTGCTTTTTTTTACCGTACTGTAAAGCACATTGATCAACTCTGTTTTTATTGTGCAAAAATTAATAGTGATAAATAAACTTGACATTGACAAACATGACATTGAGTTGAATCTCTGGGATGTGAGTTCGAGTTGAGTTTCAGATCTTCACAAACATGGATTCACAAACATGTTTTTTCTTCAGCTGCCATAACTGTGTCATTTTCTGCTTTCTCTCTTGCGATTTGCAAGAGATGAAACATTTCAGGGCCTAATCAGTTCTCAATGCACAGCTGCGGAGGTGGAAATCAGATAGGGAAGAGCAGAACCAAAATGCATAGTTTTATCTAATTAACACAAACCCAGCATGCCAGGGTTTTTCCACTTGAATATGAAAAAGAGTTGACTGTTTTTGATTAGCAGCAAATTAATTGAATTTTCATCCACACAAGCTACACACAATTGGTTTTATTTTGCTCTGAGCCCTTTGCTTTGTTGCCTTTCTTTCCAAGAGAACCTTCTGTGCTTGAGCGAGAACTGGGCTCCTATTTGCAAAGGCTCACAAAGATAAATTGTACCTGAGTAGTTGGGTTACCATAGTAACGCTCTATCCTCATTATGGTTGGAAAAGGGCACGGGAGAGGAAGGGGGGGGGGGGGGGGTAAAGCCGGTTTTCTCCATCTCTGGATAAATGGAGAAAGATCTTCCACATCCGCCACAAGGCTTTTATATATGACACCATAATCCACTGGGTTAGTCCACAGCCTATACGTTTATTACATTCAGATAAGCAACTGGCTTATACCGTCTCTTTTTCTGTCTAGTCATGTTCTCCCTCTCCCCAACTAAATATAGAGCGGTCCCGCTCTTGCAGAGTTTGATGTCAATTAGCATTTGGGCATTTGCTTTGGTTGGAAAAAAAAAAATAGAAAGAAAGAAAAGCAAGAGCTGTTCACGAAGGGAGGGACTGGACAGTGGATTTGCTGTGTTAAGTGTACCAACCACCCTGGCACTGACAACCATGCTTCATTCATGTTTCTTGCATTTGTTAGACAGGACAAGCAGTGTGGTGATAGGCCAAGGGGAGGCACCAGGGAGAGATGGCACCCTGTTGTATAGCGCTAGTGTTTTAGCTATTATGCAGTTACGGTCAAAACAGGCCCGCAAAGTGCATCTGAGGGCGTGCATAGCGGTGATATTGGGATTTCCTTGACAGCAGACAGCAGCGGTAATAGTTGTGAAATAAAATAACGACTCCCAGAGACCGTTAAGCCGTAATTCTGGGATGGTCCTGCACTTTTCTGATAAATGCCCCACTCGGCACTTTTGTCCCTCTGAATTCTGACACTCAGCCTCCCTTGCTGCAACAAAGAAAAAATTGTGGATGATGCAACTACCGAACAAAGAAGTATAAAGTAGAACAGGGGGCAGTCAGCAAGTTTAGCCTCTCCTCTGTATTATAGCCGGTGCTAAATGTTCCTCAGTTTGAAGTTGCGGGGCCTTTCGACGTCCATTCTCCCCACAATGGAGCGACCAGGCACACAGCAGTTAATCAAGCCTGGAGATGCCTCGCCGCTCACAGTCCTGCCACGCCTCTGGCTACAGCTTCATTACGTGGCATGGAGAGCCAGGTGAGGGATCTGGAGGAGTGGAGATTCCCTCATAGCTGGAGGGCTCTTTATACCTTATACCCTTTATACCCCTGTCACAGCCCACATACACAGAAAAACAGCACAGAAAGCAGCACTTCAGCATGCTGAATATTACTGCTGAGCGTGGAGTGCTCCATGCCTTCAATCAAGAAAATTTATGATACGAAAGGCGAGTGTGTACGCGGAGCATAAAGGATGCACGAATCACTCCAGCGAAGGTTGAAGCCAGACAGCATTTACGCTTGATCTAACCAAAGAATACCTTTCAAAATACAGTACTTTTATATAACCATGCAAAAATGTCATATGGGCATTCAGTGTGTCTTTTATTTGACCATGCTTACGTCTTAAGGTAAGAAAAGAGTACTCTTGAATTTCTCGATCTTGTAAAAGGCACAAATTAACCTTTATACATTTCTTTTATAAAAGCCACCGGGGCATTCATTTAGAACCTCCACTTTTTAAAAGTTAAAAGCTGTCCATTTCTTGACAAGCCTAGAAACTTTCCCCGAAAGTCTCGCAATCTCAAGCCACCTGATTTGCCCTCATAAAGTTTGGTGGATGCTCTGCTATTTTCAACTTGCAACCTTTCTGTAGAAAAAAAATAAGAAAAATGTTTTGACTCGGTGACTGTTGAGGCGTGCAAAGTCTTCATCTCTCACTCAATTTGCAACCTTATAGCAGTTCTTATTGCCCTTGAGAATGAGACCATTTGAAGAGACTTTCCAAAGTGTAAGAAACTTAAAGTTTTGTCAGGTCTGCGACTTGGTTGCTGCCGCAGCCGCTCCACGTGCTCACAGCTGGACGTCAGACAAACAAAAGGGGCACTTCACCCTTTCCGAATGGAAGTTGCACGTCTTTTTTTTTTTTTGGCATTTTTTTTCCTCCCAGCAAATTATGAAACACTCATTAAGTAAGACTTGTCAGAGACAAACACGTTAATCAAAGAAAATTAAAATGGGAAGACAGATTACATTGGCTCATTATCTGGAAAAAAGATGACGCTCGCTGCACAGATGTTTTCAACAACAAAATGATCCCCTGCCACTAATCACGGCAATTATGAACGCGACAGAACTGCCGCAGGAGACGAGGGACCTCGGCCGCTCTGACAGTGAGAGATATTTCAGATAAGGGCTTCGTTGCTCACTTGGGCCATCAGACAACCAAGACAACCAGGACTATTTTTAAAGTTCTGTGCTTCCAGTTCATCCACACTTCTGTACAAACTAGTCTGACTGTGAAGACGAAATGTGAAAAAAACATCGGGTCTGCCTGGTAAACAAGCCCTTCCTCTCCAAAATAAATGGGCTTTGCAGCGTAAGTCTGTGCGAGCACATCTGAAAAGGGGTATCACTGCAGAAATGAATTCAGACAGTAGAGTTGATCAATTCCCTCAAATCAGTGTGTGGAACATCAAGTACAGGCTGCATGCCTTACACATTGTTCACAGCTGTTGTTCAGTATGTTCAGAGGATCGTTTAGCTAATAAAGAGTCATAAATCAAGCAGAGTTAAATGCCAAGGAGATGGTCTGGGAAATGCCATCATATTTATTAAGCTTTAAAAGCTAATAATGTGTTTTTTGGAGAAGCTTTGGTGTATAAAACTCTTTATTGCAATCTATTTATTCCTTTTTTGCTACTGTATGCTAACGCTGTGAATGTGGGAGGAGATGTCCCGAGCTAAGAAGGCTCCTAAATCAGCTCCAGTTCAATCTCACACCATCCTGATAGGCTTACGTCTTCTCCTCCTACTTATTCCGCACCAAAGTCCCTAAATGTTGCACTATTTTCCAACCAGTCCTGCTACTTCTTCTCCTTCTTCTCCTCCAGCAGCAACAATCCAGTCGCTCTCCCTCTGTGCCCAAAGCCTAATTCCCTCTGCCTTTCTCCTACCCAGCCTTTCTCCTTTCATCCAGCTCCAGCCTGGTGCTCCTGAGCCAGGATTACCTGTTCCTCTCCAGAGGTAGCTCCAGCATACTACACAGCTTGGTGAGGGAAAACCAGAGTATCCTGCATTTGCAGTGTCCCAAATCTGCATTCACTGTCATCCATCTTCATTCATAGAGGATGAGATGCTGACAGAGAAGCACCAGCTCATACCCAGCGCTGCCTCTCCTCTCTCTCTCTTTTAAACCCTGTGAAGGAGCAGCTTACCGACATTTCCTCTCTTGGAACACACCGTAGCTGAAAAGAGAGTAGGTTCTATCTGTGAGATGCTTTCGATCTAACTTGGAACTTGGCAGTCGGGTCATGAAACTACAAAAAAAGTTTAAGAAATGCAAAGTTTCAGTGCAAAATTGGTAAACGTGCTCTAAAACTGGTAGAAATCTTGAGGGCTTTTAGCCATGAAAGTCAAATCAGATTCAATCCTAGAATGAGGTGGATTTACAGCAGTGTGGCTCATGTGGGCTTTTCAGGTTAAAAGTTAAAATGTGAAATGCAGAAGGCATTTTATCGTCTGAGTAAAACAAATGGATTCAGTGCATTACAATTTATTGACTAAGATCCTTCAGCATCTGGGAATCCACATAGTGTCCAAACAATTTCGCATTCGTGTTTTATCTTTGTTAAGCAATACTAGAGCATCATATTCTGAAAACTGTTTTGTTTTCACATTTATGTCTGTTAGAAAGAATTTAACCTATAGTAACCTTAGTAAGATTGGCCTCTGATGAGTATGTGTAAAAATTCAGTATTGGAAGAATCGTAGTGTGGCTTGAAGTTTGGCAACGGGATGCAGCATCTACAGTGCAACTGTGCCACTGGTCCTGAAAGCCTGATGACAAGCATGTGTGTGTGTGTGTGTGTGTGTGTGTGTGTGTGTGTGTGTGTGTGTGTGTGTGTGTGTGTGTGTGTGCATATGCGAATGCAAGATAAGAGGATGCAAGAGTAGCACCAAGGGGTAAAGAAGGCATGGCTTGCTCTTTTCCCCTCTCAGCTGAAGGGGCTCCTGACCCAGATACTCCTACTCCTCCTCTGAGCTGGAGCTGGTCCAGCAGGCACTGCGGCTGTGCTGGAGTCAGGCACCGGAGCCTTCCTGTTAAAAAAAGAGGAGCAGGAAAAAAGAAAGAGCGATGGTGAGATTTCAGTTGGGAGCACAGCTGGAGCCTGACTCCATCTTGTGCTGGGAGAGCAGAGGAGATGGAGTGATGCATGTTATGTGTGCGTGTGAAGGAGACGGAGAGAAATGTGAGTAGAGTGTACGATGTGTGTGTGTGTGTGTGTGTGTGTGAGTGAGTGAGTGTGAGTGTGCGCAAGGATGGGAATTGATTAGTTGGAAGGAAGTGACAGAATGATGCTTGCTCGGCATGTTTGTGTATGTGTGTGTGAGAAAGAGAGAGAGCAAGAGAGAGAGAGAGTGTGTGTGTGTGTGTGTGTGTGGGTGACTCACTGTATGGGCCCTGCATGTCTGCTTTTGTAGTCTGAGCGTATTCTTCTCATCATCTGTGGGTCTTGACGTGGGTTGCTGTGGCCGGAGCTGCTCTGTAACTGATTGTCATTGTGTTTACTGCCAGGTCAAGGCACACAAGGAGAAAAGGGGATGTCTGTTTGAGAATTCACCATGTGTACACACACATACACACACACACACACACACACACACACACACATGTACACACCAGACTCTCTGGTATGCTGAATAGAAAACATCAGTAATAACAATAATTGTAATTTTACTTCGAAATTAGACATCTTTATAACAACTACATAGACAAGGGTGACTTTCTCAATACCACATACATGAGTGTCTTGTGGTGTATAATCTCCAGAGTTCCCCAAAGTCACCAGCAATCTCTTCTGTGAAAATGGAAGAAATAAATAACAGCTCTTAAATCGGCAGCAGTCATGGAAGGAAGCATTGCGTTTTAAAGGGGAAATTCTAGGCTTCTCTGAACCTTTCTGCTTAAATTTCATTTCAACCACAACATTCAAGTTTGAGATTGTTGACTTTGACCACGATGGTGAATGGAACCAGACTTGCAAAGTGTTAAATCCCTCTAAAAGCACCTGAGAGGTTTTTTGTGGTTTTGGGCTACAAACATATTTTCAAAATCCATCCATAGTGGATGGGCATGTGTAGAATGTGAAACAGCAGAATACATCTCAAAGAAACAGATTTATCATTATTTTATTATCATGAGCATTTCATGCAAAAGCTTAAAAGACACATGTAGGTCTATACGTCTTTTGAATAATTAATATGATGGTTACATGGTAATGATTAAAAACACATTTCAAGGCTATGACAGTGCAGCAGCCACACAATAGAATATGGTCTGACCTCCTCACCCACTGGACTGCCCCATTCAAGCTCATATGGGACAGTACTGAGCTCTAGCTAGAACATTCAATATCAGTGCTCACCAATCCTCTACTTTCAAACCTCCTCCTGAAGGTCTACCAACAAGCCTAATTCTGCTAAGGTCATCTAAAGACAGTAATTAGTCCACCAGTTCCACCAGTCTAGAATGGCTTTGACAAGAACCTTCGAAGGCTTGGGCTGCTAGACCAGCAATCTCAGCTTTCTGATAGGTTGCCTTGAATTCGAATAGATTAAGAAAAGGCAAACATTTAAACAGTAAGAATTTTTGTTCTGCGTTATGAGACAACACTGCTGTCTCTTGAAAATCTATCCGATGCTGCTTCTAAACTCTTGGACAGTATCATATCCGCAGGAGGGTTCAGCTCAGGTACCGAGACCTACCTGTGGAGGCTGCAGCTAGCATTAAAGCTAACCGTTTATAACTTCTTTTCCTGCTCTCTCATGGCATCAGGCTCATAAATTGTGGGCCAGGCCGACGTTTTGAGGTCTCGGTTGAAGAAAATTAGTCTTCGGATGAAAGAAGCTAGTGGAATGACTGCTGGGCCACTTTCTAATTCAGTATTCTGGGCCAAGTCCTTACCGGTGAGGTGGATGAGACCTGAGGAAAGAGGTCAGGGGCGCCGCAAACTGGCTCCCGAGACAAGACTCACTCTAATCTCCCACACCTCATCTCCCAGCTCTTAAAACAAACACGATCAACTGCAACATACGGATGCATATGGATATATTGCCATGACCAAGGTCTACCATCGTGGGGCATGTCTGTGGATGGGCTTGTCCGCATATTCCCATCCACTCCACTGCAGGATTTAGATACATAGGCAGATGGCCAGATGGACATAGATAGATAGATAGATAGATAGATAAATAGATACGATAGATACGATAGATACGATAGATACGATAGATAGATAGATACAGGAGATAGATAGGTACAATAGATAGATAGATACAATAGATAGATAGATACAATAGATAGATAGATACGACGATAGATACAGTAGATACAGTAGATACGATAGATAGATACGATAGATAGGTACGATAGATACAGTAGATAGATAGATAGATACGATAGATACAGGAGATAGATAGATACAATAGATAGATAGATAGACAGATAGATAGAATTCATATAAAACAAAGTATTTACATTGCAATTAATTACAAATACTATACATGTACATCACTTATCATCTTCAATTCTACACAATATACTCAACAGTCTACTACACATGTAGCATAATATCAGATTTGTATATGTTTATCTTCAACCATATTCCTTTTAATTTAACTGAAAGCCTTGTTTCCAAACTTTTGAATGGTGATTACATATATTAAATTGACGTTAAAGACTGCATGATTAGATTTTTGATCATTCTATTACATGACATTGTTTTGATAATGTTGCCTGATGTGAAAGTTTTAAGAAGATTATGGCCTGAAACATATTTGTCAGAAATCCATTCCTGGTATCCGGGTGTAGTTCAAGCTTCAGCATTAGCGATTGTTCTTATGAAAGTGACTGCATGCTGGTACGGGCCTCACTCCGCAGCAGTGAGGAGCCAGTGTTTGTGGGCATCCAGCAGATGGCGCTTGAGTCAAAGTGAAGCCTCACTGCGGCCTGCTGTTGTCCAACTTGCCGTTTGTTATTACTCACAATCGTTCGCAATCATAACAGGTAATGTAATTACTGGCTGTAATGCATTCAGTTGGCAGAGCAGGGTCTGTTTCGCCCGGCTTATTTTATAATACACTGCAGTGTATACACACTCGCGCATACACACATAGGGGAAAAAAGGTGAGAAATCGATGGCGATGGAGACCTTCCCAAAACCGGTTTCATTTGTGCTGCCCTCGGGGGATGAATTAAGCCGTTGACTAGATGAGCATGGAACGGTCAGATAATGGCAGGTTGCCTGAGATGGACGTCAGTGCAGATGGATGTTTATTAACGGCAGTAAACGAGTGTGCTGGTGGCCCTGGCCGGTCCGAAACACAGGCCTAGAGATAGCGGGGGCAAACTCTGCGACGACAGCCATAACTGTGAAAAGAGTGCCACCCTACCTTTTTCTTTCCCTTCTCTTTTTTCCCTCCCTCCCTTGCCTCTATGGCAGAGTGAAATGAGAGAACATGCTGAGTGTGTGTATGTTTCTGTGTGTGCTGGACAGAAATTCTTTTTTTAGAATTACGCAGGACTATGGGAGGAAAAGGGAGATACCCTTGTATGTGTAATTCTCTGTGTGTATGTGTGTTTGTAAAAAATTATTTTTTTTATATGAATGACCAATACATCCACTTTTTTGGACAGATGTACTTTCTATAACATATATAGGTACTTACATATATAGGTACTTACATATGTATAACATATACGCTCATACATTATATAGCTAATTACATTTACACCAGGCACATCATTAAAACAGGTCAAGTGAATAATAAAGTCACATTATTGTAAAACAAAGATATGCTGGCTATCATAGAAAGGTGTCAGAATTCACAGGCTTGCTGCATATGGGGTCGTGTAGATCTGTCACAATTGACATGTTACCATCAGAACTGGACCATAGAACAGTGAATGAAGGTGGGCTGGTCTGAGTGATCATTTCTCTTACTTGTTAAAGTGATGGCACCAGCATGCCAGTGAAAAGAACCCAAGCCAGTGGAGGCAGTGTGATGCTCTGAGCAATAATCTGCTAGGAAACCTTGGGTCCTGGCCTCCTGTTCCTTTGACATGTACCACCTGCCTAAACATTGTCCTCCTGGAGGAACTGAGGGTTAAAGCTCAAGGACACAGTGGTAAAAAGTGGGTGTTTGAACCTGCAACTTTGTGGTCATCGGGTTCACAGGCAACTGTTGTACCCACCCTCAGTAGCCTCTTTCAGCAGTTTAATGTATTGTATTTAGTGTATTGCCATTTTTGTCATTTTTATTAAATTTTCACCTAATTACCCGCTGCTGTTAAAACTGTCCAAATAATTATAACAAACAAACTGATAGAATTCCTCTAAAATTTTGCGAGTATTCCTCTGGATTATAAGGCAGTTTTGTTTTTTCTTTTTGTGAAGTTTTTGGTGATATGAGGTTCAGTGACAATATACTAGATCAGAAATGCATTGTTAGATTATAAATGTAAATATATATATATATATAATACAAGCTTGTTTATGGTGCAAACCTGTGTGGCAGTGCGGGAGTGTGTGTGTGTGTGTGTGTGTGTGTGATGGGGTGTGTGTGTGTGTGCAGGACTGCAGCTTTAATACAGATTCTTGGTAAGTGTGTGGAAGCAAGATGGTGGCTTAGATGTCGGTGCTACTGCCTGAGAGAGAGAGAGAGAGAGAGAGAGAGAGAGAGAGAGAGAGAGAGAGAGAGAGAGAGAGAGAGAGAGAGAGA
>JBBJLR010112946.1:0-21262 GCA_037577145.1 Brachypetersius gabonensis | reverse complement strand
CATTTAGTCTCGTTCTTATTCGTCAACAATATTACAGGATATATTTAGTTTCATTATCGTCACATGACCAGCATTTACGTTGCGTCTCGTCTTGTTTTAGTCACGTGATAAATGTTCATTGGCGACGATATTTAGTCATAATTTTTGTCGACGAAAGCAACACTACACACAAGGGAACTTAGAAGTTCGTGAGAAGGTTTTCTAACATGGCGTACTGCTGCCATATGCGTCTCTGTCCCCCTACATGACTTATTGTATTCATAAGCCCCAGTGGCAGTCACGTTAGAAAACCTTCCACCGCCCTCTAGTGTTTGAATGAAGGTAAACCCAGAAGGTAGATGAAGAGGGTTAGGGTTAACAAAACAGCTAAACCTAAACCTAAACTTAACCTTAACTGTAACCCTAACCCTAACCCTAGCCCTAGCCCTAGTCCTAACCCTAACTCTCACTGTCCAAACAGTGACCCAACCTTGTGAAACTTCATATGAGACCTCAGCCTGTGGCCGCTGTGTGCTTGACCAAGCCGTCAGCCGTCTAACTAGACTGCATTTCCCCAAAGAAAATGCAAAGTGTACTTGCTCAAATGCAGAACACAGAATTAGCATTAGCATTAATGTTAACATTTATATAACATTAGCATTAGCACTAACATAGCATTATCATTAGCATTAACATAGCATTAGCCTTTGGCTTCTGTGTGCTTGAGCAAGCACACTAATAATAATAATAAAACTTAAGCAAAACAATTATTAGTTTGGTTATCAGAATCAACTGCTGACCTGCATTGTGTGGTTACAATTATTTTTCTATCTACTTTTATTTTTTATTTTGTATTATCAATTTTCTGTATTTAGTGCTTCTTTACGTAGTCAGAACTGAATCATCTTGGCCTTGATTCTGTCCTTGATCCTGTTGAACTGGTGGAGGTTCAGGGCTTTCCAAATCTTAGGCGTTTGCGTGATTTGCCATTGTGTGCATAGTTCATTTGCATCAAAACTAATTTTGCACTGTTGCTTTCTGTGCTTATATATACGACTAGCCCTAAGTCTCTCCTGTCAATCTTAACTATGTAGCTTTGGTTTTGATTATTCTCACTGAAAGATATCGAACCTAAGGTCATTTTATATCTGAAATAACTGTTACTAATGAGTCAAGCCCTTGACATGAACAAGCTTTCAATCTACAGGCTAGATTTTTCCTATTAGATGCTGGCTGGCAACGGCTGAAAACGTGCCTTTTTTTGAGGTATTTTTGGCACTCACCAACAGAGCCTGTGTGGGAAGAGTGCAGTACATGATCAATACTAGAGAGGATGTGTGTGCTCAGTGAACAAACCCCAACCTCGGAGTCTGAAACTGGGACACAGCTCCCCAAACAGATTCATCTGTGGCCCAAGCACTAGCTTCACAACACTGTTGTCTGCTTTGCCATCTCTTTCATATGCCAAGACCAAATGGAGTTCTAGAACAACCTGCTATTTCCATAACATAATGCCTTCCATTCTCCCTGTAGATTTCATTCAACCAGAGCCAGCATCTGGGGCATGCTCCGATGCTGCTATCAGACAGTAACTTAAGCTCAAGCTTTGTCTGAGGCTGTGGTATTGCACTTTACACTTTTTCAGTGAAAAATATGGCAAGGACCTCTGCTGAGAGGTTTGTGTCTGGTGGAGTTTGAGGAGCAGAAATGTTGTTTTGTTCAGTGTTTTGATGGTAAAGAATAGGTTCAAAGCATCTGTAGGGCTTTTAATTTTTTTTATTGTAGAATGCCACTTTGGCATCAGTGATACTGGAGTAGAAGGAGCAATGAACCTCCACCATGCTTTACTGTTGCCTGCCAACACTAATCTTTGTTCCCAGCCCAAACTGCTCCCTCTCATAAGTCCAGGGGACCTGATCTCACTTTTTTGTGCATAGATTGGTTTTGTTTTTGCATCTTTCCACGTCTGAATATCTTTTTGGCTGCAGAACAATCCCTGACCGCTTTAACAAACCGAAAACAGCATTAATGAACTCAGTGCCATATGTGTGAGTGAGCAGCTTGCCATTGTAAACCAGTTTCATCCTGCAAATTTTGGAGGAAACCAAGATACCAGAGGGAAACTTCATATGCAGGAAGATGTTTGATTTTTTTTGCATATGCATGTCATAGATGCATATTTTGTTTGGTAGCAACTAAAGGCTGTTAAGTATGTTAATATAACAATTTGTGTTACCAAAATTGAAATGAGCAGAAGTAATAAGCTAATGCTGAGGTAGATGTACATTCAAAATTCTTTATTATAAATGATTTTTCATTGCTGTAATGATATTTCTTTTTGTTTTTATGTGTACATCTATTATTAGCAGTGGCAGAAAACAATCCTGAAAGCCTAGGGCTCTGCAGAAGTTTCACTTCTTGTGTCTTATGTGTTCACCAGTACTTAGGTGTTTTTGTTTTTGTTTTTTAATAATTCATAGCATCCGCTGCATTTCGCGGAGAAACCCAGGGAGGAACATTTTAATGAATTCAGATCAGACTGTTGAACAGTGAAACAGAAGTTATCCTCCCACCTGGAATATAAATGTGGGCGCTGTTCTTTGCAACTTTTCCTGCAACTAAAAGTATTTGAGGTAGAGAGACTGCAAATATAATAAGAGTTTTTATATTTAAATAGCATTAAGAAATCCCAACAAGTCACAGAGCAAATTTTCCATACGCAACCCTCAAATGTTTAGACACAGTCTTCTCCTCATCTGCTGGGCAAAAGGGCTTTTTATAATTAATTGATTTTGTGTTTGATAATCTACAATCTTAGCCTGTAATTGGCTTTGTCTTGCATTTTGATTGTTCACTGTGCTGTGCACATTTGCTAGGCTTCTTTACACAAGATCAGTGAACAATTTTTTTTATTAGCCTCAACTGATTATACATCTTTGGATTTTCAGAATCTGAATCAGAAAACTTTACTGAGCCTGGAGAATTTTTATCGTTATATAAAAATAATGAATTAAGGAATTAAAATAGGTAAAGTATAAATAATCAAACAGATTTAGCAGGTGATTAATTATGCATGCAGACCACTGTTTTATGGCTTCATTAGTTTCAGTAAGTGGATGCCCATGCCCTTCAGCTGTAGGCTGCATACTGACATGATTATATAATTACATAATTTACGTAATTTAAACTTGTTTACTTGATTACTTAAATCACAAAATGAAGCGAAGGATATTGTGGGCCAAAGCAATTTTCTTATTTTCTTTTGTCAATGTCTTGACACCCCTTGAAACACATTTTTGGTAATCATGGAATTTGTTTTTTTTTTTCATTCCTCGCCACAGAGCTGAAAAGCGTCTGAATAGAAAACGTTCATGACATTTTTGAGTGTGTACACATATGCTGTTAGGTACTTCTCACCAGTTAGTTATTCTCATATTCTTTTTTTTAATAAGTTAGACTGCAATAGGCCAGGATTGGTTTGAATTTTTGCTCTAAACATCAGTTTTGTTTGGTAAATACAATGAGACAATTGAGTCCGATCACACAGCACCTGTTCTCAAATACTGTAGCAAATTACACATGACTCATTTTGCTAACTTAGGAGTCACCTCTTTAGTACATTATTAAATTTAGGCGAATTAAAAAAGCAACGTATTCTGTTGTCATTGTCTGGAGATAACAGTAAACACAAACAACAGCAGCAACAGTAGGGGCTCTAGTTACAATTTACTTTTAACCCTCATTTGATTTTATGTATGCAGACTGATATATATCCACCTATATATTTTTAAATTAACCCTCACCTGACAATGTGTGACAATACTGCAAACACTGTTTTTGACAAGCCTCTAGCTCTTCTGCTTTTGGCATGCTTGATACTCCAATAGGATATTTAAAGGGCCTATATCCTTTCATTTTTTCCCCAGAGGTGCACTTGGGGCAGCTGGGTGACCTAGTGGTTAGGGTGTTACCCCTGCAATCATGAAGTTGTGGGTTTTAAGTAAGCTCCATTCCCTATACACTTCTACCCCTCGTTGGTGGCCGCCCCCTGCCTCGCTTGGGCAATGGATTAAATGCAGTGAAAAGAATTTTGCATTGTTTACACTTTGTGGTGTGTTCATGTGTGACTATAAGTGGCTGCTTTACTTTTAATTTGAACATTCATTTGGTTTATGTACTACAAACATAAGTCATTCATTTTTGCAGTCTTTTACCCAGGTTTTCTGCTACTTTGCCTTCTGTTACCGCCTCAACTATCTCTCTGATCAAACCCACCACAGTCATGTCATCAGCATGAAGAGCAGAGCCTTGAGCACTAAACAAATTTACAATACAAAAACAAATTTACATTCCAATTACAAATTTACATTAAAAAACAAATGTACATTAAAAAACAAATTTACATTCCAATTACAAATTTACATTCCAATTACAAATTTACAAGATGCGAAACACTTGAAAAATCAAACGGAATGGGTAGGTCCTTCAACAGGAAGTGCTCCTCGATGACTTTGTGTCACTCAAAGTTTTTAGCGGGGCGAACCAGTGAGGAGTTTGTGGCTGTTTTGTCCATTTTGCGGGGACCATTTCAGTCAGTTGGCACGCTTTTGTCATTCATGTGGAAAGTGTTTAGACAAAACATCGCTACCAGACACAAACTTCTTACGAGTATACAGTAATGACATACATTTGCATTTGCTTTGAGTATCTGTACTTCACTTGAGTAGTTTTTTTTTATAGACTTGTAATGTTCACTTCGCTACATTTGAAAGGCATAACCGTACTTCACTACATTTCTGTCAAGGTTCTCGTTTCCTTCAGTTCTGAAAGTGGGTGGTATTGTCTCACTTTTCTAAAACGTCTTTGGTTGTTTAGCAGATGGCAGCCAATCAGAAATCACCAGTAGTGTTACGTCACGTCTGTAAAGCCAGACACGCAGCAGTTAGATCATACAGCTCTGAGAACAGCTTCTGCTTAAGATAAATAAGGACTTTTACAAGTTTAACTAATTTGACCACACAAATCTGCATGTACTGAGAGTATTGAAAAATGTTTGTTTTAAAGTCAAAGTCAGTCTCTTTGTATATACATTCACATTTACGGCATTTGGCTGACGCTCTTATCCAGAGCGATGTACATCAGTCCACAAGTGTTTCTTACCTGAAAAACAGCTTGAATCCAGGTCAGCTATTTAACCGAGATACTGCACAGTCAGAGCATCTATACAACAACTGTCAAATAATAATTAGCCAACACCTGCCTAACAAAACCTGAGCCATAGAGAAGTCAAGGGAAAGGAAGTTTTTTTTTTTTTTTGAATAAGTAACCAGTAGAATAGGGACATAGTTAGTCGTCGAGGTGCTCCTTGAAAAGGTGGTTCTTCAGGCGACGCTTGGCCGATCGGACCGGAAGAGGGAGTTCATTCCACCACTAGGGGGCGAGACTGAGAAGAGTCTTGACGCATGTTTCCCTCTTCTTTTGAGCAGCGGAGGCTAAAGACGATATATTTTTCTGTTTAAAGTGGTATTGCTGTTTAATAGCCACTGTTATGGAACTGCGATGAAAATTTGGTTGAATGTATTCATTTTTTCCATTCCAGCTGTATTTACAGCGGTTCAGTTGTCAACATTGTTCAAATATATAGTACATACACTTACCTTGTGTGTAGATGTGTAGTATACAATTAATAAAAAAAGGCTTGTTTTCTTTATCAGTTCGGGTTGTGTTTCATTCTGTTACATTCTACCTTATTCATTATGCTACATCTTCTACAAGCAAGTCAGATGCATTAGTTATTGTATGTGTGGTGGCAATAAATTAACAATGAAATGAAATATGTACTTTTAATACTTAAGTATTTTTGGAAGCAGTACTATTACTTAAGTGAAATTTGACTATGATTTTTCACTTGTATTGGAGTAACATTTGTCTAGTGGTATCTGTATGTTCACTTAAGTAATGAAGTTAGGTACTTTGTCCACCAAGAAATGCATTAACAAGATAAAGCACTGCAGTATTACCTGGACACTGAAGTTGGACTTTCTGAGGATGGTATTGATTTGGGGGCTTTCAGTGCTCAGCAGCTTTCTGTTGGCAGGGCCTATGCTTGAAGGATCTTGTTTAATATACGGCTCTGCGCTGGTAAATGAAACCCCTTTAAGAGACCACGCTTGCTGTGATTACTCAACTGGTCAGCCCTTTTCCTGACTGATGGCCCTCAGTCAGCATGCATGTGGTCAGAGAGTTTCTTGGCATTGACTATCAGAGCTTTGCTCCACAGAAATAAATGACCAGAAAATTAGCTTTAGTGAGAAATGATTTGTTGCACACAAAATGCATAATAAAATGGGTCATATAAAACATATAATCACACTCATTGCTGAATAAAATCATATTTGTAGATCGATGGTACAGATTTGGTACAGTGTTATAGATACAGCCCATAGATAATATTATGAGAGACAACAGTATTGGATGAGAAACCTAACTTATCAATAACAACTAGCTAATAACACTTCAGCTCACACTGCACCACCATATCTTACTCCATATTTCACAGTGTTAACAGAACATGACAAATCTTTAATTGAATGACTAAGTAAACCAGCAATATACAAGTGCAAAATATTTTAATGTTACCTGATAGTCTGTTACAAGAAATCATGATCTCAAATGTCAGTGTTATAGGTTTCCAATGTACACACACAGGGCAAACAGTGTTACAGTAAATCCCCAAAATTCACAGGGGTTATGTTCCAAGAGCACCTGTGAATTGTGAAAAACTGCAAATTTATAGTACAAAAAATGCCTAACAAGGACTGTTTCTATAGTGTACACCCAAAATATGCCTCTAAATATGCTCAGCTCAATACATTACCCTTACAAAAAATGTAATGGTAAACCTGTATCATTACTGTACAGTTTACACTGAACAGTGTAAATTGTAGCAGTGCTACAAAGTTAAAATTCCAATGTTAGCCCTGTACAGACTGTAATGTAATTAATGCAAGCATGTCTTCTTTGGTATAAGCAGGATATGAACAGTAATAATTGTATAAAATTTAAAGTATTAAAAATACAGAACAAAACAAAAACCACACGAACATTCAGCGAAACCCTTGAGAAAGCTCAGCGCAGGAAGCTGATGCAAGAATGCTGGTCGGCTTCTGCCAGAGATGTGTCACAGGGCAGCAGCCAATCAGCAGCAAGGAGAAATGAATAACACTTTTTTGCCTCTGAAGACAGGGGAATTTCAACATCCCAAGATGCATTTGGTTGCTTTATGTTCTTACAAAATTACTAAAAAAATGACACAGCGTCACGTCGGCCTACCCCTTCCCAAGGAGAGGAGGAGCTCAAGCAGGTTTCCATCTTTCGTGAAGACTATTTATACACCAATGCAGGAACATAAACAAAACCAACGCGTGTGTGATGGTTGACCGACAACTCTGGTCAACCTGGACTGAACTTAAATACCTTAAGACCCACCAATCATCCAACACATGTGCTTAACCCTAACACCAGACAGGTGATTAATCCCGCCACCTACAACCAAAACCAGGACGACCTCTAACGGCCGTCCAGCATCACATACAGTTATATAAGTTAATATTTATGTTACAATATTAGTAAATTATATTTTTCTTTATTAATTTAGCAATAAAATGCATGGAAAAGCTATATATTGCCACAAAAAAGCTAAACAATACCCCCTGAGAATGTTTGCATGAATTTGTGTGGGTTTCCACGAACAATTATTAGTTCGGTTCAAAGAAAAAATCTGAAGCTGCAAACTCAGAAATGTGACTTTGCAGGGGAACACTGTATAGCATCTCTGTGGGAGCTAAACCTTGTATGCCCATTTATGTGGTTAGAGAGTTGCCTGTGTGATCAGAAAGTCACAGGTTCAAATCCCAGGACTGCTAGTGTCACCTCTGAGGAACCTTGAGCAAGGTACTGTCCCCGCACACTGCTCCCTAGGCACTGTGTTCCTGCTGCCCACTGTTTCACTTGATGAACGAGTTAAAAGCAGGAAAAGAATTTCACACTGTGGTGTGCTCACGTATCACAAATGGACGCTGTACTATGTTTTACATTTACTACGTTTGCATTTTTCAGCCGGCACGGATTGGGCACTGACACTCCTAAGGAAGGCAGATATCCAGGACCAGGATTAATGACCACTAACAAAGCATGGCAGCTGTCATCCGATGTATGGGTCTGTATATTGTATGTATGTCTGTGGTATTACTGCTCAGCTTTTCACACTGAACAGGGATATTTTCTTTGTGGTGTTATGGAGAGTGAATAGACTTCAGGCAATTTCAGATGAAACTGTCTTGAGAGCCTTATTACCTTCATCTCACAGCTCTACCCTCCTCCCCTTTAACAGAGAAGAATCTTTGTTGCACATGCAACAGTAAAGAGACACGAGTACAACTTTGCATTGATCAGCCATGATCAAGTTTTTCATTAGATGTTTGCATTCGTAGATTAAGAGCGTTTTCTTAATTGAATCCTTTTTTCTCAGTGTAATTTCTAACAAGCCTTAGATGGATTGTACAGTTAAATAATGTCCACAATTTTGATAAATTTTAATTAAAGGTCATTACTGTTTTTGACAGTACAGCATTGGCAACAAACAATAATATCTTAAGATGTCTACAGACATTCAGACAGTGAAGAGCTTTAGTTACTGGATGTGTAGCATGTCGTCATGTACAAAGAGCTGCTCTTAATCAAGAAGACTTTTAGCCGTAAAGGAGTGCACTTCTACTGATGTCAGCCACAGATCACCATTTTAGGGACGGCAGAGGATCATTGCTCTAGTTATCTTCCAGACTTGAAAACAACTTGTCACACTCAGACATACTGAACTCTGAAGGAGTAAATAGACCGGGATGGGGAAAACACTGTAGTGGGGAAAACACTTGAATTTCTGGTGTGAAACACTGATTTACAGCACAATAATACATAACGGACTTAATAAATGCACGCCATTTCATACATTTATGTCATGAAGCTGATCAGAACAACATGGATAAAATGAAAAACAGACTGTGACTTTGATTTCCATGAATGCTGTCTCCTGTTGTGCATTTTCATTAGCTGGAGCGGATGTCTTTGAGCGTCATGTTGTCCCTCCCAGCCAGTCATCCTGAACAGCCATCCTGCACCGACTGTCCAGTGGACGTGTGTTCTTCCATCTAGAATGAAGCCATACTGAGGATGAAATAATAATTCATTTGATCACTAAGCTTACATAGCCATCACCAGCTACCTCAGAATCATTTTATTTTCCTATTTCTTCCAGTCCAGAGTATTTTAGTGGTGTGTTTAGAACAGTTCTCCTGCATAAGAACACAGCTACAAACATGCCATGCTTGCTGTGTGCTTTCAGTGCATAAATTATTTATACAGAATTCGTTTTGAATTACCAATCTGGAAAGGCCCGGCCCCATCTGAATCTGTAACAAATATAAAGTGTTATGAATACAACAAATGCAGTGAAATAAATAAAATGCAGACATTCATCTTGTTTGTTCTTCCAGGGAGCAATGTTTTGTCCATACTGTGGCCACAACGTGGGAAATGTCTTTTTTTAACTTGCAGCGCATTTTTATTTTGTTTCTGCTGTTTTTTTGTTCGTGTTTTGTCTCTAGGGGCCACCGTACGGCATCACCTACATGTCCAATAAATATGATATTAAATATCTGTTTCAGAAACATCTGTATTTGCAGTTGAACATTTTTTAAATGTGGTGTTATAATACAGCTTCCTTGATGTGACAACATTGCATAGTAGACATGACATTCATACAGAGATGATAAACCTTACAGACACACATTACTGTAGTCCATCTGTTTCTCTGTGTCATATTAGCCCCCTTCAACCTGTGCATCAAGGAAGACCCCCATCGGTGAGCAGGTATTATTCGGGCAAAGGTCTCAGCACAGCACTGACACACAATAACTGAACTGTCATAAATAACTTTATATCTGCTGGGTGGACCAACATGTTATTTGTGTCTAATAAAGTGACAGTACATATACACAACTCCAGAAGCACTGCTGGGTGTGGTCCACACACACACAGAACCCAAATAACTGATCCAGTGAGGAACCCGATCACTAATAAACAGAGTAAAGGGAGCTAACATTTATAGTATTTATCAGATGCTTTTATCCAACGCGACTTCCATTCCCTACCTACAGGGGGCAGTCTCTCCCTGGAGCAACTTAGGGTTAAGGGTCTTGCTCAGGGACCCAGTGATGGTGCTGAAGGTAGGATTCGAACCCATGACCTCTTGGTCTGGAGGCAAGTATCCAACCCACTGAGCTACCTAAACATTTAGCAGACATTTTTATCCAAAGCGACTTCCATTCCCTACCTACAGGGGGCAGTCTCTCCCTGGAGCAACTTCGAACCCATGAGCTCTTGGTCCAGAGGCAAGTATGCTACCCACTCCTCCACCACTCCTTCTAACAAATGATATGGAGAAACTTCAGGACTAATTTTAAACTACAATGTACACCCGTACAGTCAGTAGAACTAATAAAATGGCTAATAATAGAAGGGAGATGAATGAAACACGTAGGTAAAGAAGCAGATTTAGCAGAGAAACAGTGGCTTTTCAGTGTATATAGTAGCTTTATATTAGCTATTTAAAAAGGGATTTTACAGAGTGTTACTGCAAAGCTACTATGTCTGAACTTTTGATTGCAGTATTTACAATTGCTAAGTCACATTTCTGTGTTTCACACACTGACTTAAACCAACCAGACACAAATGGATAAACTAAAAAACATTTACAACAGACAACATTGCAAATAATATAATATCGATTATGACTGGGTTTCAACTAAATTTTTTGGGATTTTTATAATAATTCAAACAAAACACAATTTCACTAACAATATTGTATTATATGAAAACACACCCACACATTAACACACACTATCCAGCCAATACAGTCTGCATTACACTAAAAAAAGCAGGATTATACTGCACCGAGCATTCATGGCATCAGTTAGGAACATTTGGTGAGGCAAATGTTCAGCTGGGAACAAGGATGAGGTGCTGCAAAACCTCATCATTTCTGCACACATTGTGACATTTGCCTTTTTCTGGCCTGGAGCTTTTGATGTCCCGTTTGATTTTCTGAGCTGAAATCAGAACCAGTCATTTGCTATAATTTATTAATGTGTTTATTTACCAGTATTATATACAATAATAGAGTCCCATTTAGAATAAAATATAAAATAGTAACATTAGCATACAAGTGTGTAAACAATGTGTAAGTTGAATATTCATGGTATTTCATTCTTTCATCATTATGTTTACACCACTAGTTGATCTGATGTTGTTAAAACATTGCCAGACTCAAGCTGGAGCAGGAAAGTGGGCTACGAGTTTAATTTAGACGAGGCAGTGCTTCAATAAAGCCATTTGGCTTGAAGCTATACAGAGTTCATTGCTGGCTACAGTGGTGCGCAGATGGGATATATCCACTAATGACCCATTATGCTGATTAAAGATCCTACATCTGCTGAAATCATGACTTTTATTATTGACACTTTTATAGAAAAGATTAATTAAGCCTGAGAGAGAGGCCCCTCTCAAAGAACATTTGACCCCACTTTTACCTCTAATATGTGCTATAACATACTCTTACTACTACTACTATTTGTGTCACTAGTAATTTACTTACCTGTAAGTTTCTTATCTACAGTATTTATACCCCAGCATTTGTGTATATAGAATAGTGAATTCTGTATTGAGTATTTTCTGTTTTGTGTTGAGTTTTTATTGGGTTTTTTTATTTTGTACATTATACATTGTCCTTGTCTCACTCTCTGCCTTTGTGTTTCTGTGCATAGGATTCTCTAGGATCAGTTAGGTTTTCTGATTCTGAAAAGCTTTTAATTCAACTGCACTCACCTTTCCACACTGCATTCCACACTTAACGCTTCAGTTACAGTTGGTCAGTGATAACCACAGAATGTTGTAGACAGAGGGAAAGATCTATTGCCCTAAGCCAGGGGTCGGCAACACATGGCTCTCGACCTGCATGCAGCTCTTTCATGTATATGTTCTGGCTCCCTATGGCTTTTGAAAGTAAATAATAATTTAACACTAGAATGGCTGCTAAATGGCTATAGCCTACCTATAATGGCTGGATGCGTCAACTGATGCAGTGCCCCGTTTCGTACAAGATGCTTCTTGATGCGAACTTTGCTGCAGTTTGTTTGGTCATTTAGTCCTGCAGCCTGCCGGCATACATCCGGCATACAGCCAGCAGACACAGCAAGGGGCCAGTGGACTTTGGACCCAGAACTCGTGGTACAGCGCTGCTTAGTTCATTGTGTAGAGGTTCCATCAGTGTTTGCTGTTAGTGTGTGTGCATTTCACTGCAGTATAGCACATTATTAATACATTAACTGACTTAAAAAATAATACCTCTGTGTATTTAAATCCTGTTCACACTACACTGTTAGATTGCTGTATTGTCTATTTATTGTTTTGTTTCTGTTGTTCTATGTTTTTAGCTCAACTGAGTTTTGCTAGATGTTGTATAGCATATTGCTATAGAGACACAGCTGTTAATGACAACAAAGCAACCTTGAACCTTAACCCTCAAACCCATGAAGCACTTTCCAGCACTCCTACTCAAAACATCTTCTAGCGTCCCTGGCCTTTGGCCTTTGTTAACTATTTCATATTCATAACTGATACGAGAGGAAGTTCCATGTCTAATCCTTTGGAAGTAGAAGAGACATTTTTTGTGATTGTAACATATCAGTACGTCACATTATTATATATTATATATTATAATTACATATTTAACTATGTAATTCCAAACGTATGTGAAAAAAAAACAAAACAAGTAGTTTTCTTTCATCCCCCCTTTATCTGCAAGCACAAGATCCTCCCTCTTTTGTCCAGGTTCGTCTCCATTTCAAGTGGGGACAGTTTTCTGAAGAAAGAAAAAAAAGAGCCAGGAGAAGCTGACCCCGCAGAACCCATTAAGTAGGCGAAGGGCACAAAGTATAAAGGCCTGGCACAACTGAGAGGGAGGAGGCAGGGGAGGCAGTGTAGGGTAATGAAAAGGGCCCAGTTTTTCATTTCATCAAGCAATGAAACACTTGGTCCCTGTGGCCTTTATCTAGGCTGTGATCTGAACTCAACACGAGGGCCAAAGCCCAGTGGTCTGTTGGAAGAAGCGGTAACTTTAGAGCGAGACCAGTCAGACTAATGAGAAAGTAGCTGGAGATAACATCAAAGCCAATTAAGCACCTCCAGGTTTGGTCCGGCCTGAGAGACTTCAGTGTGTGTTTCATCCCTCTGCCCAATTTCACTCTAATCTCACCAATGTTTATGCACTGCTTTGCCTGTAATTTGTGCTTTTGCAGTTCTGAATACATTTGGAGGAATACTTCACTCAAAACCAACCACTAATAGGGAATGAAAATAGCAGGGGTCAGATAGAAATTTGCAAATGAGATGTTAACTACTACCAGTTACAAAAAGAGGATCCTTCAAAGGTTCTTTAGTAAGGCAGTGGTTATATACAGAAAAATGCCTATAAAGAAGCATTCAAACGGCCCTTTTGCATTTTAGTAGTCTTTTTCCATGCCACTGTAGAATTCACAAGGTTTTTCTATTTTAACTGTCCTAAAGTATCTGCAAAATAGTAACTGCAAGAAAAAATCACTTTCTCACTACTGCGCTTTAATTACTTCTTCTTCCTGCTTCAAGAACTTGCTCAAAGGCTTTTGTGAAGAAAAGGCATGCCCCTCAAACTGTAAGCCTTTCTGACCTAAACTTCACCCGCTATGTCCCTTAGCTGTCAACTAAAATAAAGAAAACCCCAGAAACCAGAGAATGCTTATGCCATCAAATTGAAGAACAATTTCAAGCAAGTCCATGTAAAATAACTCCACAATTGTCTACATATCACTGTTTGACCCTGAAAATAGATTTGTACTGAAAAATTGGATTCGTTATTTATATAAATTAGGGGCTTGGGTGGATTCATATATAGATTACATACAGTCTAAGAGAGAAAGAAAAATTAAAGCTTTATTGTCATCTCAGCCAGATACATATAGTACACTGTGAGACGATTATTAGAATTATGTTCTGACCAATCACATTTCTCCAGTCACGTTTTTACATTTACGGCTTTTAGCAGGCGCTTTTATCAAAACTACAGGGGACAGTCTCCCTGGAGCAACTTATTTGTAAACTTTATGTAAATGTTGATGGACAGTTACGTATTTTGCCACGCCCACAGCCTCACGCTGTGAAACAAAGCAAGTCACAAGCACTAGAGAATGCTCAGCCCATGTTGGGGAACTATTTCAGGCGAGCATGTGATAAAGAGATTCTCCATCAAAAGCGTGACACACATGCAGAGGAGGTGGGGTGGCAGTCTGATTATGCTAAGCGGCCCTATTTTCAGTGAATGGCAGTGAATCTCTGATTGATGTGGCGATAGGCTTCTCATCCAGCATCTCTGATGTACAGAGCAGTCAGAGCGATGATGGCAGACAGTGAGGGAATGAATGTGCTACTTTTATAAGAGGACTGCTTCTCTTTCTGACCACAAAAAACGAGCTAGAGCCGAATGTTCCCAGCATCTGAGCCTCAACCACTTTATCCCTTCTCCTAAGTGATCTGTAGGCCTCCACTCCTCTCTGCTCATCTTCCCCCACTCCACTTATCCAGACCTCTTTTATCATCCTCTCGCGCCGTTAACCCTGGCTTTCTCTTAATCGCTCTTATCTTCGACTCTTTGCAGTTCTCTCTTCTTCCCTTGGCTTTTTTTTTGCACTCACTTTTGAATCATCTCTCACGCTCTGCGATAATAAAGATCTCACCTCTGTTGGTAGATTCTCCCTCGCATTACCATTCTGATTCACTCCAACAACAAAGTAGTGTTTAATGTCAAACAGTCATCAGCAGGCGCTTTGGTCATATGCATTTAGTCCCACAGTTTTATAGCTATTTGTCAGTGGATGAATGTTTTCAGCCCTGGGGCTCACACTTAAGAGTACACTTTGCCATGTTAGATAAACCAGCACAAAAGACAACAACAACAACAACAACAAAACACAGCATCAAGGGAAAAGAGCCATCAACATATGTTTAATGTCTGCTCTACAATGGCTCTACCCCATCTCTTCTCATTTAAGCATGAACCCCCTTTGTCTATGCTAAAACAGAGCAATTCATCTCAAAAGAATGCACATGAAAACACACGCGCGCGCGCACACACACACACACACACACACGCACGCGCACACACACACACACACACACACACACACACACACACACACACAAACACACACACAGTAAACCCCTGTGAATATGCGGTTGGGGGTTCACGGTTCACGCAGATCTTCTCTGCCTTTTTATTTTTCCTTTTTTCGTAGCAATACATAGTTTTAGTGTTAAATTATTAAGAAAAGTATAATTTACTATTTTTGTAATGAAAATGTTAATGCACAAAAGTTTGAGTCTCGGCCATGGTTCGGGGAGAGGGGGTGGGGGGGGTGCAGAGGCCTGCGTCTCGGCTGTGGTTTGGGGGGGTACTGGGGAGGGGTACATAGAGGTCTGCGTCTGAGAAAGACAGAGCGACGCACAGACTGCCAGTTCACCTCTGAAGGGAGCTGTTTGGTCACAGGGAGACTCAAGTCCCTGGTCCACTGTGGCTCGGCCTGCTGGGTCAGCTCCTAAATGCTTTGCACTGAGGTGATATTTTAGACCTGACATGAGCGCCAGAACCCCCCGGCACACACACGAAAAACATTATGCTATTCCAGTCCCCCCCAACAGTATGTCCTGAGCGCCTCCTTTTTTAAGCCCCTCCTAACTCTGATGATACAAAAAATCCTCATTGCATGTATTGCAGATAACGATACTGTGAGGTCTGGGGGAGGCTGCTGTTAAAGGCAGCCTGCCAGTTAGTCACGTTATGTTCAGGGTGTTTTGTTTATGTTCAGGGTTAGTAAGGTTTAAGGTTTATTCACGTCTCAGGGAGCTTGTGTGTAGTCAGCAGGTTGACTCCAGGCTGGTGATGAGCTTGGAGGCACCTGGTGATTACACACAGGTGGTTATAGATAGAGCACATTAGGGTGTGTGTGTGTGTGGCGCACTGTGATTGGTGGAGAGACTGGATAAATCCCAGTGCGTGGTCACCATCATCCAGGGGTTTGTGGTACTGGAAGAAAAGAGACATGGTCTCTTGCCATTAGGGGCAGACAGAACTGTATCAAGTCCCTTAGGGGGAAAAGGTTCAAAGGAACAAGAAAACGTATCGCCTGGTGTTGTAACAGTCCGGGGGTGTGTCATAGGAAGAGGGTCGGGGTCTTGTGTGTTTCAGGGGTCGGCCACAGACGAGAGAACCAGTCCTCGAGGGCGACAAGGAAAGTGAAAGTGAAAGTGAAAGTGAAGAGGAGAAGGGTGTGAAGGGTCTGACTGTGTCTTACCATCTACGCTCTCTCCCTCTCTCCTCTGTGTTGTGCAGGACTAGCAGCGCCCGTCTGCACTCAGAGGGACAGTTTCATTTCCTAGGAAGTTGGGGCCGCTGTCACGCGGAAAGAGGCAGACGGTGTTCCGCTGGGGAAAGTCTGCAAAGGACCTTAGATTCCTCAGAGTGCTTTTTTTTAGTTGAACTTTTGCTTTTGTGTAAATAAAAGTGATTCATGGGATCCCTGCTGCTTGCTGCTGTGTTATTCCCCCCTGCAGACATGACAGACACTCCTGTGAACCGTAAATGCTCTTTATATAATGTTAACCTTCAAGATTGAAGGACCAGCAGAAATGCTCTTAATAGACTTTACATTAACTTTCATTATAATTGAGAGCTTTACTCAATGCATTTCACAGCTGGCTCTCCTGTGCCATGCTCCTGGACTTTCTGGTCTCTGAAGTACTAACTTTAGGTCCCCTCCCCACTATTATTTTCATTTTGGTGTCTTCCACATCACTTATCTTTACCTGTACTTCATTGCACTGCGCTTCTAAAACCCAGTTTAACCCAGAGTTCACTGTCCAATACCCATCATGCCAACTGGCTTGTTTTGTCATAGCTTAAAGTCCACAACGGTTCTTAAAACCTGTAAAGCTAAACTTAAATCAACAACAGCTATTTAACCAAGTTACTGCTGTAGTTACACACCATAACAAACTCTGTCAGAGAGAAAAAGCAAGTCAAAGATTAATACACAAGTAAGGAACAACAGTTAAGGGGGGTGAGTGTCTGAGGAATTTGTTAAATATAGAGGAAAAGATATAAGAGATGCGCAGGAGCACTGGTTAGTCACCAAGATGCTCCTTAAAGAGGCGGGTCTTCAGACAAAGCTTGAAGAGTCGAAGGACTCCAGATCTGATTGCAAGAGGGAGTTTGTTCCACCACTTGGGGGCCAAGACCGAAAAGAGTCTAGATGCATGTCTTTTTCTTCTTTTGAGCAACGGAGGTTCAAGGCGAGCGGTGCTTGATGCCCTGAGAGAACGAGAAGTGACACGCGACAGGGAGCCAGTGAAGGTTCTGCAGTAGAGGCCACAGGGAGCCAATGAAGTTTCTGTAGTAGAGGCCACAGGGAACCAGTGAAGGTTCTGTAGTAGAGGCCACAGGGAACCAGTGAAGTTTCTGTAGTAGAGGCCACAGGGAGCCAGTGAAGGTTGTGTAGTAGAGGCCACAGGGAGCCAGTGAGGGTTCTGTAGTAGAGGCCACAGTGAGCTAGTGAAGGTTCTGTAGTAGAGGCCACAGGGAGCCAGGAAGCGGAGGAGATTCGACTCATCTCCTCCGCTGGTCGCCGAGCCGAGCGGATTCAACTCACCTCTTCCGCTGGTCGCCGAGCCAGGCAGATTCGACTCACCTCTTCCGCTGCTCACGGAGCCGGGCGGATTCGACTCATCTCCTCCACCGGTCGCCGGGCCGGGCGGATTCGACTCATCTCCTCCGTTGGTCGCCGAGCTGGGCGGATTCGATTCATCTCCTCCGCCGCTTGCCGAGCCAGGCGGATTCGACTCGCCTCTTCTGTTGGTCGCCAAGCGGGGCGGATTCGATTCATCTCCTCCGCCGCTCGCCGAGCCAGGCGGATTCAACTCGCCTCTTCCGCCGGTCGCCGAGCCGGGCGAATTCGATTCATCTCCTCCGCCGCTCGCCGAGCCAGGCGGATTCACTTCACCTCCACTGCTGGCGTCTGAGCCGAGCGGATTAGACTCACTTCCACTGCCGGCATCCGAACCGAACGGACTCACTTCACCTCCGCCTCTGGCGTCTCAGCCGAGCGGATTAGACTCATCTCCACCGCTGGCGTCCGAGCCGAGCGGACTCACTTCACCTCCGCTGCTGGCGTCCGAGCGGACTCACTTCACCTCTGCAGTTGGCGTCCGAGCTGAGCGGATTCGACTTATCTCTACCTTTTGTTATAGGACCTAAAGCTCTACTATCTACTTCCTCCACAGGGGGTCCAGCTCTCGCACCAGGGGTCCAGCTCTCGCACCAGGGGGTCCAGCTCTCGCGCCAGGGGGTCCAGCTTTCGCGCCAGGGGGTCCAGCCTCTGCGCCAGGGGGTCCAGCCTCTGCTTCACCTACTCCTAGCCCTGTCCGGTTTCCAGAATCTACTCCAGGCGAATCCATTCCTGATCAACCACCTGTTCCTACCTCAACTGATCCAGCTTCCACCTGTCCATCCATCACTGCTCCTGACTGTCCAGTTCCGAACAGTCTGCCGGTTTCCGCTCCGGATGGTCCTACTCCTGGGCCACCGGTTGGAAAATGGGCCTCGCCTCCTGTCCGTCGGGGTCTGCCGCCTCCTCTTCCTCCTCCTCTGCCTTGGGGAGGGGGACCTGCAGACCGGTTCCGAACAGTCTGCCGATTTCCGCTCCGGATGGTCCTACTCCTGGGCCACCGGTTGGAAAATGGGCCTCGCCTCCTGTCCGTCAGGGTGTGCCGCCTCCTCTTCCTCCTCCTCTGCCTTGGGGAGGGGGACCTGCAGACCGGTTCCTTGTTCTTCCCCCCTCCGCCTTTTGGCTGGTGGGCTGGAAGCTTCTCCTCAGCGCCCCAGGGTTGCGCGTGGACAGGGGGGTACTGTCACGGTCATGCCCGTGACCTGACGTCTCTCTGGGACAGTTCCTGTCTGCGACCACCAGAGGTCGCCACGAACCCATATTATTGAACTCTACCCACCTGTGTCGTGTTCACGTAAAGTCCTTTTGTCACCTGTGTTGTATTATTCCCTTCACCTGATCATCTCTTCATGTCCTCCCATTGGTTACTTGCCCCTTCTCCATTGTATATATACTCACCTCTCCCATTGTCTCTCACGATGTCATTATATGCATCCGGTCGTGTTCACCTTCCCTGTGCTGTATGGTGGTGTGTAAATAAAGTCTTTAACCATTTGGCACGATATCAGCTGCCAGACGTTACTTCCACCCGTCAGTTCCTGAACCCGAGCGTGACAGTTTTTGTCTACTCTACTCAAAAGCCAGAGTTGTTGTTCTTGTTTCAGGCAGGCAGGCTTCCATTTTATGTTTTGAATTTTTATTTACAAAACATAAACTGAACAAAACATACACTTGTTCAAACAAAGGAAACCTATCAGCACTCTCACACCTGTCGTAGCAGTGGACTGACAACTCAGATCCACCTACACTGAACTTAAATATCCTCCCCCAAACACAGTCCCACCAATCACCAAACACCAGCACTTAAAGCCCAACTAAACATAGTTTCATATACACAAACCCACACACATTAACAGAAATGTAAAGACGACCCCTATCGGTCATCCAGCACATAACCACCTTGATCCTTACAAGGTGGGGGGTTACGTACTTTTAAATGTATGATAGTAGTTTTATTCTCCAGAAATGTATGTCTAAGCCAATTTAGAGACCTTTATTTTTCAGAGTGTAGGCAATGTCATATGTAGAGAGTGTTGTATACGGAATGTGAAAATGCTGCTATTTAAGTGAAAGTGTGTGTGTGTGTGTGTGTGTGTGTGTGTGTGTGTGTGTGTATTTTATAATTTGCCAGAGCACTCTCAAGACATGACACGAAAAGTTCATACAGAGAGGAACTAAACTGGCTGTGGCATCAGATAATGCTTATTGCTGAAGTGAGTGTAATGTAATTGCAAAGGAGACTTGGCCCTACCTTGTATCTACACTGTGTTTTCTCAGCTCCACTGACCATACAGATGTTTATTGCAGTTTATG
Organism: Brachypetersius gabonensis; assembly: GCA_037577145.1. NCBI lineage: Eukaryota > Metazoa > Chordata > Actinopteri > Characiformes > Alestidae > Brachypetersius > Brachypetersius gabonensis. Next base: position 1,046 of record JBBJLR010112946.1, on the reverse strand, counting down.
GCTACATACAGTAGTGCATCTGATTCTCCACATCATTTGTTTCACCTCTTTCATCAGTGGTCAGGACCCTCCAGGACCAGGAGGATATGGGAGGTGAACAGGTGGACATGAGAGATGGATCATCGTTGAAGTGAAATGCGTGTGTGTGTGGATGGCTGGTGTCTCTTTATTAGATACGTTATCTACTCTGTTGGTCTACCTTCTAGTTGTAAAGTTAGTCTGATACTGTGCAGTTTGTGCTGATAATTCTCAAGTCTTTTATCAGTTGTGAGTTTTTAACCACATCACACTGTTGGCCACATATTTTCAACCCATTACTGTTAAAAAAAAAACTCCAGTAGCAGTGCTGTGTGTGAGCCACTCTGTGCAGCACACACACACACACACACACACATACATACATACATACACTAAAACATTAGTCAGTGATCTCAGTCTACCATGTCAGTGTCATTCCAGTGTCATTCCTGTGTCACTCCACTACCCAAATAATACCTGGCCACTGCTGGCCACTGATGATCATAAAGGAATGCAGCTGGCAGGTTAGTGTTCAACGTTCCTAAGTTCACAAACACCACACCTTTACTAAGGAACCTCCACTGGCTCCCTGTGGTGCTCCTGTTCAGTTCAAACGCTTGCTTTTAAGGCTAAAAACGGACTTGCACGCCCAAACAGAACAGCATTGATCAAACAACGTGTCACTTCTCGTCCTTTCAGGGTTTCAAGACTCTTCTCAGTCTCGCCCCCTAGTGGTGGAATGATCTCTCTCTTCCGGTCCGATCGGCAGAGTCCTTCACCTCTTCAAGCGTCGCCTGAAGACCCTCCTCTTCAAGGAGCACCTCGGCGACTATGTCCCTATTCTACTGCTTACTCATTAAAAACAAAAAGCAAAAACTTCCTTTCCCTTGACTTCTCTGTGGTTTATGTATTGTTGGGCAGGTGTTGGTTAATTATTATTTGACAGGTGTTGTATAGATGCTCTGACTCTGCAGTATCTCGGTTAAATAGTTGACATGGATTTAAGCTGTTTTTCAGGTAAGAAACAG
>JBBJLR010112931.1:0-21270 GCA_037577145.1 Brachypetersius gabonensis | reverse complement strand
GAGAGAGAAAGAGAGAGAGAGAGAGAGAGAGAGAGAGAGAGAGAGAGAGAGAGAGAGAGAGAGAGAGAGAGAGAAAACAGTTGGGAGATACAAAAATGTATGAAAATGATCTTAAATGACAGTGCACACAAATCATCTATAATGGTGCCATTACCTTTATGAATATTCATATTTACATCATTATGTTCTGTTTGTGTGTGTGTGTGTTAATGAAACCAAACCAATGTGTGTGACTAACGTCATCAACCATCTTACCTCCCATGGCATTCTATGACAAACCTATGGGCCCATTACACACATCTGCACACAAACTTTGGCACCATCATACTCTCTAACAGTGTTACACCAGCACACACCCTCTAACAGTGTTACACCACCATACACTCCCTAACAGTGTTAGACCATCATACACTTCCTAACAGTGTTAGACCATCATACACTCTCTAACAGTGTTACACCATCATACACCCTCTAACAATGTTAGACCATCATACACCCTCTAACAGTGTTAGACCATCACACACTAACAGTGTTACACCATCATACACTCCCTAGCAGTGTTAGACCATCATACACCCTCTAACAGTGTTACACCACCATACACTCTCTAACAGTGTTACACCACCATACACTCTCTAACAGTGTTAGACCATCATACACTCTCTAGCAGTGTTAGACCATCATATATTCTCTAACAGTGTTAGACCACCATACACCCTCTAACAGTGTTAGACCATCATATATTCTCTAACAGTGTTACACTATCATACACCCTTTAACAGTGTTACACCATCATGCACTCCCTAGCAGTGTTAGACCATCATATACTCTAACAGTGTTACACCATCATACAATCTCTGACAGTGTTACACCATCATACACCCTTTAACAGTGTTACACCATCATACACTCCCTAGCAGTGTTACACCATCATACACTCGCTAACAGTGTTACACCATCATATACTCCCTGACAGTGTTACACCATTATACAATCTAACAGTGTTACACCATCATACACTCTCTAACAGTGTTACACCATCATACACTCCCTAACAATGTTACACCATCATACACTCCCTAACAGTGTTACATCATCAAACACTCTTTAACAGTGTTACACCATTATACACTCTCTAACAGTGTTACACCATCATATACTATTTAATAGTGTTACATTTTATACACACATAAACAGTGTTAGACCATCATGTACTCTCTAACAGGATTATTTCACAGTGCAGAACTTGGAAGTACTGTTCATCACGAAAACATGGATTAATGTGGGTGAGTCCAGCACCTTTTCTGAACTCTTGCCTCCCTGTTGCACTCTTATAAACAGACGAGAGCTACCGATCGTGGTGGAGGTGTAGCTACTGTCCTAAAGAGCGGTGTGTGCTTTCAGCCGCTCCTTGAAATGACTTTTTCATCTTTTGAACTGAGTTATTTCATGTTACGATGAAAGGAACCGGTCTTGTGTGCGCTGCTCTTCAGACCTCCTAAGTATAATAAGGGCTTTATCAAAGAGTTCTCTGTCTTCATTGTTGCTGTGCTGACATATTATTATAGGTTTTTAATAGCTGGTGACTTCAATGTACATGCCTGCTGTCCCTCTAAACCCATGTCCAGGGAGTTTTTAGATGTGATTGAAGGCTTTAACCTAAAACAACTTGTAATGGAGGCTACTTCGGTCCACAGCCACACGCTTGATCTTGTTTCATATAATTTGTGCATTGTAAATGTATCAGTTGGCGATGCTCACTGTCCTCTTGTGTTTGATGTGAATTTGAATAATTGGGAACCAGTGTCCTCCTGTGTGCCTTCGTCGTTCTCTTAAGCCCAATACAGCGACTTTTTTTTCATTTTCTTGACTGTAGTAAACAATAAGGTTGTGTCTATACTGGACACAGAGGGACTCATGGGCCAGTTTAATTGTACATGTCATAAAGTATTGGATTGTGTCGCTCCACATAAAACTGTGCCAAACTGGAGCCGTGGCTAAATGACGCGTGAAGCCAGATGCGTGTGTAGAAGGACTGAGCCCAAGTGGAAGTCAGATGGGCTTCACATGTCATATGAACTCTTAAAGGAGAGTTGGCATACATATCAAAAGACTGTGAGAGCTGAAAAAAACCCAAATAGGCTCTGTACTAATCCTGTCCAGTCCAAGGTAGAAGTGGGTTCCTCTGGAGCCAAGGTAGAAGTCCTCTGGAGCCTGTGATTCTTTTCTCTAATTTTTACTGAAAAAGTTGCCAAGATTAGATCTAATGTTGTTATTCCTTTGTCCAGTCCATTCCCTGATACGGCCTGCTCTTTTGTTTAGTAACTGTGAGCTAGTATCTTTCGAATGTCTCTCTAATGTGGTCAGTAAACTTAAACTTTCATTCTGTCTAACTGACCCTGTCCCTCCACACTTTTTCAAGGAGGTGTGAACAACCATAGGCCCTACCGTTCAGGAAATTATCAACAGTAGGCTTATCTCTGGTGTGGTGCCTCTGTTTTGCAAAGGCTGTAATTGAACCTTTATTGAAAAAAATAGGCATGGACACTTCAGAGGCATCAAACTATATATCTCCAAACTTCCCCTAATGGCGAAGAGAGCATCTACAGTCTTTTTTAGAAGCACATTGTATTTTTGAGGTTTTCCAATCAGGCTATAAAGTTTTTCACAGCACTGATTCTGCACTTTTAAAGGTTTTTAATGACCTGTTTTCAGTAACAGATCCTGCCGATTCTGCCATTTTAGTGATACTATACTTGCTGCTTTTGAGACAGTGGACCATGCAACTCTTTTAAACTGCTTGGAAAACGGTGTGGGTGTCAGGAGGACAGTTCTGGAGTGGTTTTAGTCTTACCTTGGGGTAAGGTCATGCTCTGTCAGGCTGGGGGGTCCACCCCGCCCTCTGTGTCTCTTCACTGTGGAGTCCCCCAGGGTTCAATTCTGGCACCTGTTGTTTTTGCGCTGTACCTCCTCTCTCTTTGCCTCATCTTTAAGAAGCACGGCATACAATATCATCTCTATGCAGATGATTATCAGATTTACGTGCCACTCCGGAAACATTCGGCTAGTCCACTGACACCCCTCTTGGACTGTTTTAGTGATGTCAAGTTTTGCCCCACAACCACTTGACATTTAGTGATGTCAAGTGGTTGCCCCACAACTTTCTATGTCTCAATGAGGGCAAACTGAGGTGATTATCTTTCCGTTGAGAAATACAGGCAGACGGACGGGGGTGGGGGGATGTGTGGTAAGCGCATCTCAGCTGCAGTGTTACTTCCTAACAGTCTAAACAATGTGGAACCATTACATACTTTCTTACAGTGTTACACCTTTATACATTTTACATTTACGGCATTTATCAGACGCTTACAGGGGACAGTCTCTCCCTGGAGCAACTTGGGGTTAAGGGTCTTGCTCAGGGACCCAGTGGTGGTGCTGAAGGTAGGATTAGAACCCATGACCTCTTGGTCCGGAGGCAAGTACCCTACCCACTGAGCTACATCCACCCTCTCTTTGTGTCATGTTTATACTCTAAACATCTTACACTGCTAGAGAGTCTATATTAACGTAACACCCTTAGAAAGTGTAAGAAGTATGACACTATTAGAGAGTTTATAATGTCACACTGTATAGTGGTGTAACATTGAGAGAGTGTATGATGGTATAACACTGTTAGGAAGTGTATGATGGTGTAACACAGTCAGAGAGTGTATGATGGTTAATTAAATGCTTTATGTTAATAATAAGAATTAGATTTTACTTTTATTGTGATGGACCAAAGGACAGCCAGACTACCAAATAATGGTTAGAATAGCCAGGGAGCAGACAATCTTTTGAATAGGAAGAGTGATAAAGGTTAAAATATGATGAAAATACACTTTATGTCCAAAGGTGCCCTGACACGCCATCTACTGAATAAACTCAGCTACGGTTGACCCAGGTGTTCATTTTAGCAGACACAGCTTCTATAATCTCTGTAGAAAAGCATCGCTAATAAGATGGGATGCTGTGACTGCAGCAAAAGACAAGCTCCCAGTTAGCACCCCTTATTTTCAGAGAAAATGCTGAGGGAGCAGGTTCTACAAGCTTTGGGGGATGAAGAACGTGAATGACAAGCACAGTGAAGATTGGTTTAAAGGTGGATTTATGCCATTACTTTACAACGCTCTACACCATGTTAGCTAGGCATTGCAACATAAATTCTCAGCATCCATTCACCTGTTTCTAGAGTTAGATCCAATGCTACCCCTCAGACATCTGACCTCCAGATGAAAATGTTAACTTTTTCAGAAATTTGGGGTCACAGTCATAAATTATGATAAACAAGAAGTTTAACTTGTTTTTTACTACCAGCATCATTTTAGCAGTGAAAACAAGCATGTTTTAAAAGCATGTTTTATGTTAACTAACATGTTAACAAGCAAGGGGGGTGATTCATTTTATCTAGCCAATTAGCTGCTGTATAGCAACAAGAAGATGCACAGCTAAGCTCTACCTTTAAAAAATGCAGCGTGAACTAATTAGATTAGTCGCAATACACAATTTACATTTCCCATAAGAAATTAATGGGCTAAAGGTTTATGCAGCATTACAAGTGTGTTCTTGTCAGCTTTGCTACATATTACATATACAAAGCAGATGGTGATGGTGTCTTTATAGGCTGGACAAAGAAGCTCCAAGTCTGAGGTCTTAAAGAATTCCCACTTCATGGAAGGTTGGACACGGTGCCCAGAGATATTTCAGAGCAGGATACCGATCGACTGCCTCCCCTCCCCAAAATCCCACTTATCAGGAGAATATAATGAGTCTTCAGAATCTGAGAGACAAGAAGCATGATTATACACCTTGAGCATTCTTCTGACAGAAAAACAGCTTCTGTTGCACAAATTGAAAGCCTTTCAGGATGTCTGTTCATGACATTAAAGAGGAATCATGATGGTGGTTGTGACAATAGAATGAAACATCATTTTCTGCATGTCGGATTCCCATGCCAACATCATCTGTGAATGTTCACTGAAATTTGAGAGGTATTTCTCAAGAAAAGACCACCTGGTCAGCCTGTAGTACAGCCTCTCCATGGTGGGAGTAGTTTTAACACATGATTAGTAAGACCCCTGAAAAAACTCTACCGATAAAGTATATCTACATTGCTTGTTTATTGCCGTGGTGATACCAGTCTATGCTGATGACACAGAAGGCTGCAATAGGGCCTGTGACAAATCCCAGATGTTCTGAAAAGGTGATCAATCACAGCTCCAGATGAGTTACTGAGTACTCTGATGAAGGGTTTTATGTAATCCAGCAAAAGCCTAATTATTTTAATCTTTAACCCTTAAAGACCCAGATTTTTAATCCTTAAAGAATTTAGGGCATTATCCTCCTGTTTAATTTTTCACACTTATGCAAGTTTGCACCAAAAATATAACCGACAGTTCATTGTAATTCATTTTTACACAACCATTTTCCGGTATCCCTTTATCTCTTGGAATTCAACAGCCTGTGACTTTAAGAGCGGTATATGTAAATGAACTTATTTCTGATTGGCTGCCTTGTGTTGCAGCTCATTCAGAACTTAGCACATGGCTGAAACACACTTAGGCATAAATGGGTGGAGCTAAAGTGCTGTAGGCTGAAAAAAAAGAAGGATGTAAATATGTTGTTTTTTTGACATCACAAATATTCACATACTTATAGATAAACTTATAGAAACGTATAGATATTTACAGAATATTAAGTGATATGGGCCATTAAATACACTGAAAGGCATTGCAACCACACTATGTAGAAATAATATCGCAATACGCTAACCCCCCACTTTTACACGGATCAGCAGACGCGGACTCAGTCTAACGCCGAACTGATAATGGTACTGTAAGACCTGGTACGGGATGTGAAGTGAAGTCCCAATCAGGAACTACTGAACAGCACACTCCAGACCCCAGCTCCAGGATTTCGCACAGACCAATGAGGCAGAGAATTGGAAAACGGAATTCGTTTGTGCAATAAAACTTTGTATTTCCATACTCTGCAGTTGGATTCCTTGCAGTATTCATTACAGGTACACAGAAATCCCCACAATAACGTGGAAACTGTAAAAAATAAATAAATAAATAAATAATAATAATAATAAAAAAAAAAATATATATATATATATATATATATATAGTAGTCAATCCGAGATTATTTATTTAGTCTAACGCAAATTTTTCTGAGAAACGAACTGTATTTCCGCCGCCAGTCCCATTGTTAAAATCAATCTATGATGTTTTAAAAGCAAAAACAATGTTGATTCATGTCCAATTTAGTATATTTTAAGTACGATTTAAGAATTCATTACAATATGCGTGTGTGCGTAGTGATGAATCCCACACTGATACACCACACAATCAATTTGATCAAGATTATTTTTAATTTCTGCATTGGTTAAAAAAACAAAACAAAAATCAGCAGTTAAAAAAATGCATTTTTATACACTTCGTTTTAGATTAGAGTCGCTTTTTAATACTGACGAGATGGACAGAGCGAAAACAAAATGGGGGGAGGGAAGAATACAAAAACGTTTCCTCTGCAGAGATGAAGCAGGAAGTCCAGACTCATTAGACGTCATGTCCTTTGAAGTGAAGGGTTAAACAGATTGAGAAAAAAAAAACGGATATGATGACAAAAACTATCCTACGGAGACAAAAAAAACACAAAATGAAATGAAAACGAGCAACAAAAGATGCAAAATGTAGCGATACGCACAGCCAGTGAGCCCAGATGTGTTTGTGTGTGTGGTACAAGGTATGTCTGCATACTCAAGGAGGAATGTGTGCATGTGTGTGTGTGCATGAATGTGTGTGTGTGTGTGTATGGGAGAATTTCAGGATCCTGAACCCCTGCCATAATTGCATTTCAGTATATCTACAAAATCTGCATTTGAACAACCTAGAGCTATTTACACTGTACAAAAAACATCAACTCAAACTTACATCTCACAAAAATTCCAAAAAACAAAACGAAACAAACAAAAAATGCCTCCAGTTGTGTTTACGAAATGCCTCTGAAAGTTTGGACCCACCAGAATGTATCATTGTTTTCATTTTTTATTTAATCTTTTAAATGATTTGATCTAAGGGCTATTACTCAGTGCTTGAAATGTGTTTATGAATGTTTGTTGTAGATATGTAAAATTTCAATAAAACATTTTTGTCATTTGAAATTTAACATTTTTTTCTCAAAATGTTTTTGGTCACTGCATCATTTTCGTATGTTTTACCGATCAAGAAAAGTGTCCGGCTGATGACTTTGTACACGTTCATTTCCAAAACAAACAAAAAAGTCAGCATTCATTTCGAAATTGAAGGACATTTTACATTTGGAAATGGCTGTACAATCATGATTATCATTGGAATCTGGGCTGCAAGAGATATTTGATAATGTTTGCAAATTGGTCATTAAAAGTTTTCAAAAATTCTTTTCAAAATAATTGTTTTTCAAGAAATTTTAAACACCTTTCTGAGCGTGTTTAATCAAACAAGTTTTGTTTTTAAAAAGACCACCATGGTGCCAGATTAAAAATTAAAAAAATATTATTTTCATGTATTTTATTGTACTGTAACTGTTGTGTTTTATTGCAATGCCTACAAACAAGCAAAATAAAAGAATAAAATGCAACAAAGATATTAAACTGAACCTTTAAGGTTACAAACACTGTTACTGAGGTGCTCCCTGTTTTCTATTCCCTTAGGTTGGCCCTTATTCTATTCCATTATCTCCATTAAGGCTGTTTTATGTTTAAATGTGCCGTCTTTGTTGTATTTTTCTATTAATGTTGCTATAAAACTGTTAAAGACTTGTGGGAAAGTGAACGGACCATATCTTTAAAAATTAATGACGGTGCACGGCTGCACCTTGAGGATCACTGTGGTACCTTCTAAGGGTACAGTCACATTGTTTGTGTCTGGGGGATAAAGATGTACCCTTATGTCCAGACAGTAATAGAATAAACATGTTCTGAGTCGTGAGCTTACTTTAGTTGTTAATATGTTTGAGCCAATCCTGCAAGGCCTGTTTGGCAGAAACAGCTTTTCTGAACAACTTTATATACATAATTATATGATTATATAATTACATATAAATATAATTTAACTTAGGGACAGTAGGTGTGTCCGAACTTTTAACATGTAGGGATCTGGACAGACATGTGGACTTTATTCTGCCACAGCAACAATTTTCTCACATTTTCACACAGTTCTCAGTTTTCTGACATGGCTTTTCCCTCTCAAACATTCTCTTCATCGCTTTCACAGACAAACTCCTTCACACTACTTCACATTTCATGACAACCAAACCGACATGAACGATATGGAATTTCTTGGAATCTCATCACATACGTTTGTCTTATTTTCCTTTTCTTTTCTTCTTGTCTTAAAACAGCAGTGTTTTGGTTCTTCTCTCTCTCCCTCTCTCCCTCACATTTTCTTACTTCCTCTCAATCGACCGACCGACCAATCGACCGACAATTAAAAACATTGCAGCATCTTACTAAAGACGAAGTGCATGCAATCATTGCTTTGTTTGTCTACGTCTGTGTGTGTGTGTGTGTTTGTGTGTGTGTATGTATGTATGACCTCTAAGCCCTGCCACTAATGTCGCTTTCTGATGCAGGTGATACATCAAAACAGAAGGAGCGCTGAATGAATGGAGACAATATCGTTATATCTCATTGGAGCACAGAGGGGTGTTGCCCCTGTGCACACACGCATCAAATTCCCCTCCCCCCCACAAAAAACACACACACACACACACACACACACACACACACACACACACACACACACACACACACACACATCAGCTAAATAAACCCAGACAGTTTGAAAAATAGTGCTATTTGTGGGGTAGCAGTTAAACAGGGTAATTGTTCACCCTGGAGTTTAAAAGAGATTGAGAGATTGAGAGAGAGAGAGAGAGAGAGAGAAAGTAGAGGGTTAGAGGGTAAAAGGGTAGATAGACATAAGAGAGAGAGAGAGCATATGAGAGTGAGAGAGAAAGAGAGCGAGAGAGTCGGCTTGGTAGTGTACATGTGAAGATATTGGCAGGAAAAGCTGTGAAAATGTTTTCTGGTATCTTTGTGCAAAACAAACAAAAAATCATCGACAATAAAAACAATCCCTTTAACCCTTAAAAAGTCTTGGTTACTGTTGGTGATAATGTCATTTTATACGAGTTATTAGCGACTGGTTGAGATCAGAGGGCTGGAGGGAGGTGGATGAAGATGAAGAAAAGTTTGTGCTGTGGATGAAGAAAAGTTTGTGCTGTTTGACCAGAGGAAATGGTGACTTCTGACCCCTCACACACTCACACACACTCTGGGCAGCACCGTTCAGTGAGGACAGTGAGTGAGGATTACAAAAAATGTACATACAAACAAATAAACAAAAATAGGTTTGTAAAGACCTGGGGTCAGTCCATTGTTCAGTTTATGTGCTTGTTGTGTGTTCTCTGTCTTTACAGGCTATTCTGGACTCACCTTTTGCAGCTTAGAGTGTGTCCAGTTCAGAGTGTGTGTGTATGTATCTGTGTGTGATCAATCACACCTCAGTCTGTTGTGTGTGTGGCTGCGTGTGTGCGTCCTCTAAACTGTCCAAGCTGCCTCCCGTCTCTGAATGCTCGAAAATGCAGTGGGCGGAGTCATCTGAAGCTGAGGATGAAGTGTTGATTGACAACCGCTCTACTCCGCCCACAAAAGTGCTAAACTCCGCCTCCCCCCCAGGCCCCAGGGGCAGCTGATGTGGTGGCAGGTACTGGCTGGGGTGGAAGTGTGGGCGGGGCCTCAGCGTGGCCTCCCTGGAGACCGGCTGACTGGCAGGGGTGTCGTCGTAATCTTCAGAGGGAAGGGGGGGCGCCAGCTGCTCCTGAGACATAAACTCCGCCTCTTGAGGGGGCAGGTAGTCGCTGTCGATGTCGAAGCCGCCCAAGTAGTAGTCCGACTCCAAAGCCACGCCCCCTTCTCCACCCTCGTAGGTGGGCACTTCTTCAATGTCTGGCAGCCGCGTGCTTGGCAGCCAGTCGGAAGTGTCCCAGTGATACGCTGTGTAGGCAAAATGAGACGTTAACAAGGGAAATCGAATAGGGGGTCCCACAGGGTCCGAGGGAAACACAGACACATACACAAGTCCACGGGATGCACATGCTGTTTGGGAACAAAACACAGCATGCAGAAGTCAATAACGTGCAAGTCATGAGGTCAACGGCCACAAACGTTTCAGCAAAGTAAACAAAATACACACCATATGTCCAAAAGTATCCAGACAGCCCCATTAATTCACCCATTTCTCAAAATGCCTCCATAATTCAGTGGTTTAGGTTTGGTGCAACATGGTTCTTCTTTACAATGGTGGTGACATCTCCAACACAAATACAGCCATTTTGTTCACTATCAACTCCCAGTGAACTGATAGTTCTGAGAGTCTTCTGAGTGTTTATATGGAATGCTGATGATGGTGAAGCAGTGGCTACTCTTCCTGGGGCGGAGGGGATGTAGTTTTTAGAGGCTGACGTCTGGTTCCATTCAAAACCACCGTGAACATTTCTGACTCAACAATAGAGCATTACACACCAAACCCACCCTAAGTCACTCTCATTATATCTTGACCACTTAATTACAGAATAGAATCGGCTTTGGAAGTTTAAAAGGTCCTTAGGTCACCATACCCACCAGTTTTGGACTGTGGAGCTCTGTGGAGTGATGGTGCTCTTTCCAGGACCTTTGGGGTAAACTGGATTGGTGTTTGTGATCCATAACTAATCCTCCAACATTAGTACCTGTCCTTAGTATTGCTATTGTGCAACCAAATCCTTACAGCAATGTTCCAGAAGAGTCGAGGAAGTTAGTGCAGCAAAAGGGGACAAACTCTCTCCCCTTTTTACACCTTTTGGACATACAGCGAATGTGAACACGAATGCAGGACATGCAGCAATGTGTGGAACACAGAAGCGCAGTGACACACACACACACACACACACACACACACACACACACACACACACACACACACACACAAAGCGCACAGCCTAATCCTGACTATCAGAAAACATCCAAAACAATCAAACAACGGGGAAAAGCACAAGAGTCAGCAAGGAAGTGCAGAGAGAGAGAGAGAAAGAGAGAGAGAGAGGTGCAGGTACTGTGTGTGTGTGCATTTGGGCAGGGGGGTGGTAAATAAAGAGCATCTGCCTGCTGGATGATGTGACATTTCCCAGAATGCAACAGCACATTCTGTCAGCAATACAGAGAAAGAGAGAGAGAGAGAGAGAGAGAGAGAGAGATTCACCTCGGCTGTAGGTCTGACCTTGGTCCATAACGGAAACTGGCAGTCAGAGGAGACAGAGAGCTGTGGATCAGCGCGATATCTACTGCACCACTCAGCATTGTGTGTGTGTGGGTGTGTGAGTGTGTGTGTGAATGTGGGTAGGGTGAACTTTTGGATGGAAGTTTGTCAATACGCTAAAAGTGAGTTCCCTGAAGTGGATGGTATGATTTTTGATGATGGTAAAAAAGTGGCTAACCTGAACTACATCACTGTTTTGCCTCATGACGCCTTGCATGTAACCTTCCACTGTGAATGGGTTTAGTTTTCAGGAGTCAAGCAGTCCATTCATGGAATAACTTTCTGTGAGGGAGCATTTAGAGGCAGACATCTGTTCCATTCACCACCACTGTGCATGACTCTGACTCGGTGAGTTTCTCCAGAATCAAGCGTTTCTGGAACCCACTCTAAACCCACTCTATGACATAAATGATGTAAACGTTTATGATTTTCAAACATTTCATTATGGGGGTATTATAGAAACTGGGTGGAGTTGCCCTTTAATAAAGAGTGCCTCGGTGGAATGTCAGTGTCTGGGTCAAGGAGGTTATCCTCAATCAGACCCGGTGCTACAGTTGAATAAATAAATAAGGTGTCAGCTGATGCTACCCCTGTGTTTGGCCGCCTGCAGAGGCTTCGTTTGGAGAAGCTTCTCCTTTTACCTTTCCGTCAGGGCTGATGATCTCCGGTGTAGACACCATGAAATTGGCTCGTGTTTTTCCTTACACAGATTAGGGCCAGACTGCACTCAATCCCTCCCGTGCCTGTAATTCATTCTGACACCAGACTAAATCTTAACCAGCGTTTGGAGATTGCATGCTGTGAGGATGGGTTCTGATTCCTCAAAGCTAAAACACAAATAAAACAGCTTGTATTTGCCCTGACCAGCCTCTGATCACAGGTCACTTTATCAGAAACTCCTCCTCCGTAGCTCCTCCATGCTGGCATACAGTCTGTAGCCCAACTACTGGTGCAGTGTGTGTTTGCTTCTCTAGACCTTCATCAATGATTCGTTTCTAACCACAGAGCTGCTCCTGGGGTGTTTTTGGGTGGTGGACCAGTGAGTGGAAGAACATGGTGATGTTTCCAGTAAAGTGGCCAGTGAGTGGAAGCACAAGGTGGGGTTTCCAGTAAAGTGGCCAGTTACTAAAGCACAAAGGTGGTATTTTATTTTATTTCCAATAAAGTGTCCAGTGAGTGGAAGCACTAGGTGGTGTTTACAGTAAAGTGGCCAGTGAGTGGGAGCACATGGTGATGTTTCCAATCAAGTGGCCAGTTACTAAAGCACAGAGGTGGTGTTTTATTTCCAATAAAGTGGCCAGTTAACGGAAGCACAAGGTGGGGTTTCCAATAAAGCATCTAATGAATGGAAGCACAAGGTGGGGTTTCCAGTAAAGTGGCCAGTGAGTTGATGAGCCAGGCAGGGTTTTCATCAGAACAGCTCTTAGTGGAATAGCACATTTTACAAGAGTCCATAAAGTGTGTGTGCGAGCGTGTGTATGCATATGTTAAAAAATGTGACAGGATATTAATGTGTGTGTGAGAGAGAGTCAGACAGTGACAGAATGTATTTGCGTGCTCTCGTGTGTGTGTCTGTGTGTTTGCCTTCTCTCCAGGAGTTGAGGCTTGGCCAGATGCTCCAGGCAAAACTGGACAGAGTGGACATTAATCCAAATGACTAAACTCACACACACACACTCATAAACCCACTCTATCTCTCTTACACACACAGACAGTCCATCCTACACTGCTGAAATTTAATCTGGAATACTGTCTTTCACCTGTTCATTTTGCTACGCATCCCTGTGTGTGTGTGTGTGTGTGTCAGTGTCCGTGTGTGTGTGTGTGTGTGTGTGTGAGAGAGAGAGGGTAAAAGTGGTAAATAATCCAGAAAGCTGAGTACCTTCATTTTCGATTGTGTCAACTGCGTCATTGACCAGTCGAATGACAGTCACTATGGAGGCTTGGAAAGAGAAAGCAACGAAGACCAGTCAGAAAAGTGCACGCACACACACACACACCCACACACACACACCCCCACACCCACACACCCACACACACAATATGGGTTGCACAGACTAGACGAGTAATAAATCCATCTGAAGGTGCAGAGGTCAGCTAGTGGAGGTCACTGTCTGAGATGCAGCCCCTCTAGATCACAAATCTAGTTCCAATCACGAACTGCAACACCTGCTCTGGCTAATGAACATATTTAAAAGTCCCTGACTGTCTGGAGAGGCAAGTAAGGGGGCGGGACAGTATGTTACATGCAGGTTGGAGAGTAGGTCTCCAGAAGATGGTCCAGTGGTGGGCATCTATAAAACATCTGCATGGGTCACAGAAAACAACGTGCTACCCTCATTTTTACCTCCTGCATAGCCTTAGTCTTTTCTTTTCCTAGACTTAGCAGTTAGCAATAGCTGCTACCTTTTTTGCTGGTTAGTAAAAGTAGTTGCGCAACCCCTCACACAAACACACACACACACACACACACACACACACATAACTCCGCACAGGGCTATCCCAACAAACCCGGATCAAAAATTGCACATCAGTCAGTCAATGTAAACCCAAACATTTAAATAAGATTGATCTCATCTCCCATTGGCCCACTGCGCAAGCTTCTGTGACCTGATTGGCTGATGATAACCTAAGCTGTGACGAAATGGGAGGCAGGCATGTCATCATTCCAAAAGCGCTGTGGAGAAATGCTGATTATGAGGTTTTCACAGTTCACACGCACACACACACACACACACACACACACACACACACACACACACACACACACACACACACAGAGGAATTAAAATTCAGACTATATTCTAAAGGAATGGTGGTGTTAAGTTCTTTTTAAATGTGTGTGCAATTGTGTGCTTTTTGTCAATGGAATCAAACATTAAATTAAAGCTGGTTTAGTTCAGACACCTGTGTCGCCTCGCTTTGCCTTAAAAGTGTTCATAGCAACATTAAAGACAAGGGACTGGTGTGAAGACAAATAGTGTTTAAAAAATCTCAGTGGGACCTGCCTCAGTTTGTGGAGCGGCTGGGGCCTAGTGGTTAGGAAATTGTCCCTGTTATGAAAAGGTTGAGGCACCTTTGAGGTTCCCTTGAGCCAGGAACTGTCCTCAGGCGCTGCACTGCTGCCTGCCCTCTGCTTCACTTGATGAATGAGTTAAATTTCACATTGAGGAAACAGAACTTCACACTGTTCACACTGTGGGCTGTAGTGTGTTCACACGTGACTATAAAGGGCCAATTTGCTTTAAATCTTCTCAGATGTTGTGAGTCTAGTGATACTGACACACACACACACACACACACTCACACACACAATTCTTTCATATTTTTTATTTACTCACACACACTCACACGCAAGTCCTTGTCTCTGGTGGGCGGGGCTTACCATTGTCATCGCAGGAGTCCGACTGAAAGGAGCTCAGTGATTGGACCTCAGAGTTGCTGCCTTTGTTGCTGCCAGAGAAACACGTGACTTCCTCCAGCATGTCCACTTTACCTACACACAAGGGTCAAAAGTCAAACACAATGTTTTTCTTTTTCTTTCTTTTATGATTCAAATACACACACACACACACACACACAGATTTAATCCTCACTACTTTTATGTTTGTCGTGTTTTCTTCCTTGCTTTTCTTCCTTTCACTCTCCTTACAACCCATAACCCCCCGCCCCTGTATGTCTCTCATTGTGATGCTGACATAACACACACTTTCTCTAGACCTTGAGTCTAGACAGAGTGCTGTCTGGGGTTTATAAGCCCACCTGGTTACATTTTCCAGCCGTTCTATTCAATTACAGGCATCTTTACGGGCTGGGGTGACATGGAGTGGGGGGCTGGGACGTGGGGGGCATCTCGATTATCAACACTGAGAGATGGGGCCCTTAACTGTACAGTCTAATGACAAATACCAGTGAAACAGAAGACAAAGATGGACTTTTAAATGTGTGTGTATTTGGAATACACACTCTATATGGACACTGATATAATGGAGTGATTCCACACAAAAGAAAACCTTGTTTTTAAGTTGTGTATTTATCAACAGCAGATTAAAACCCAGCTATGAAGTTCGCTTTTCTGGAGCTCTGCTCAGAGGCTATAAAAATAATGATTTATTTTCTCATATTTGCCTTAAATATTAAATATTACGTTCAAATATTGACATGTTCTCAACATGTTTTATCTAAAAATAGACTATTTCTTGAAAATCTTGACTTTCTATCTCAAAATATTAATCTATTTTTCTTAAAATCTGGATGTTCTATTTGAAATAGACTTATTTTTCTTTGTTTCTTAAAATTTGGACTTGTCATAATATTGACTGATTCTTCTTAAAATGTGGAGGTTTTATCTCAAAATACTGTATTTATTCCTTTTTTGCAAGATTCAAAATACTGATGTTTCTTCCCCCAATTAGGACTTTCTACTTTCATGACTTTCTATTTTCTCCTGATTTGGACTTTCTGTGCAAGTTATATTCTGAAATTTATTCTATTCATCTCAAAATATTTACTTATTGTCTTAACATTTGAAAACAATGACTTGTTTTCTCAAAATCTGGATATGCTGTCTCTGAATAAGGAGTTTTCTAAAATGTATTTATTCATCTAAAAATAATTGTAAAAAAAAATCACCCTTCATAATCCTGATGTATCATGGTTTAAGACATGAAATTATAATTTTGAGATATTTGTAAATGTGTTAAGATTTTAACATTGGTCATTTTCCCCTTTACCTGGAAATGGAGTAGACTATTTTATCCTGAGGTCATTACTGTCGCCTAGCTACATTTTTTCACTGTGTAGCAACTTAAACATAATTGCATAATTATTTAATTTCATTTACACTCTGTAGACAGAATAACACAGTGGTCTGGTAATTAGTGAGTACCACTGAGGTTCCCTTGAGTAAGATACCATGCCCACACGATGCTCCCTGGGCGCTGCCTTCGGTACTTCACTCGCGTGAATGGGTTTAATGCAGAAAACAGTTTTACGCTGTTCACTCTGTGCGGTGTGCACACAAATGACAAATGGCCACTTTACACCATACTACATTTATACAGCACATACATTGCACTCTATATTGTAGCAATGATTGTGGCCTTTATGTGCTAAAATACCTGCCCACAATGTTCCAGGTGTGTTTTAGGCATGTTTCCCTGTTGTTTCTCAGTATATGAAGCCTATCGCCTTGCTAACTGCCCATATGCTACTGATGCGGGATGTTAGGATATAGATGAGACTGGAAAACAGAAGCTTTCGTCTACCTCTACAGTCATAAATCACAGTTCTGACTGGATGGGGTGGGAGCTTTAAAGAGGTTCTGGTTAAGTGGGGTTTAAAGGTTTCTGGTTAAGTTCAGATGTGAGGAGTCTTGGGAGCAGAAACACACAGAGCAATGTAAAGCCATTAACCCTGAAACACAGCCGGAGTCAGGAATCCCTCTGGGTCAGAAATACTGCAAGTCTTAATCCAGTCAATTCTGCCTGCATCACTGCATTTACTGTTTTCCTGACCAATCACAGCTTTGGATGGTTTATTTCTGCAGGGAAACTAACTCTCTCTCTCACTCTCTCTCTTACCCTCATCTTCCCATGGACTCTTTCGCAGAGAGTCGCACTCTGATCTGCAGGGCGATGATGGTGGCAGGTTTGGAGCCACACTGCACACGACCACGCCCCTCCGCGTGGCTCCGCCCAGTATCCGCGGAGACTCCGTCGTCATGGACGCCGTCGCAGGATGAAACGTGCTCATCTCCGTCAGCTCCGGGCCCCTCCTGGCAGTGCCCCTCTTTTCCAGGCTCCCATCACCAGGGAAACAAGGGGTGTATGCCATTGGGCGGACCGGGACCTGGGGTGGTCCCACTATGACGCCGCCCCCTTCAGTGTACAGATTAATGGGGTCTCCGACAGCAGACTGCAAGGGTGGGAAGTGCCCACCGTTGGCCTTGTGCAACAAAGCAGCTGTGGCAGGGTCCTGCACCAGAGACAGGTTGTTCCTCGAGTAGCTTTTCTGGAACACCTTCACAATCGTAAAATAAATAAGTTAATTAACAAACATCACAATCGCTCTAAATTTAAAACTGTTTTTGAAAATTAGTTTCATTATATGAACTACACAGACAGAAGCGGAAATCACACATCTTTCTTAATTTTGGAAGAGAGTTTAGTTGTTGAGATAGACAGTATTAAACTAGAAAGCTCTGTAAAGTTAAAGTTGTGGGTTTTTAAACTGTAAAGCTGTAGCTGCTTGGACTGTAAAGTTAGGGGTTTTTACACTGTATAGCTGTAGCTCCTTGGACTGTAAAGCTATGGGTTTTTACACTGTAAAGCTGTAGTTTCTTGGACTGTAAAGCTATGGGTTTTTACACTGTAAAGCTGTAGCTTCTTGGACTGTAAAGCTATGGGTTTTTACACTGTAAAGCTGTAGCTTCTTGGACTGTAAAGCTATGGGTTTTTACACTGTAAAGCTGTAGCTCCTTGGATTGTAAAGCTATGTTTTTGAAACTGTAAAGGTAAACAGTAGAGAGTACCTTTAAAGGTTTGGATCTCTTGCAAAAGGAAAAATGTAGTGTGTGCTACAGTGTGTGTAAATGCATGTGTGTGATTTGTTATATTTGTTCTTTTTTCTGAATGCTACCACCACCGCTACGTGTTGCTTAGTGACGTTCCCACAGCTACCGTGTAGTACAGGAGTTCTTGAGTGAAACATTACCTTCTTGCGGAAGGCGATGAAGAGGAGGATGAGTGTAAGGATGAGGAAGAGCACAACTGCAATGCCGATCAGCTCCTCCTTGCCCACGTACGCGTGTCCCGCCTGCATGTCTGGCACCAGCACCGGCCGCACCGAGCAGGACCGCCCAACGAAGCCCACCGTGCAGTTACAGTAAAACGAACCGAAGGTGTTCACACACACTCCGCCGTTCTCACACTGCTCACTCTCGCACTCGTTCACATCCGAGTCACACCTGCAGAGAGAGAGAGGAAGAAAAAGAGAGGTTTACACACATTAAACACACACACACCCTTGACTTGTTTGAAGTACTGCATTCATTTTTCACTGTCCCTTACTGTTTCATTGTTATTCTTTAGAGCACATCAAAGACAGAGGCAAATGACTGTGCAGGGAGTGTGTGTACTTTAATTAATTTGTGCTAAGAGTGTGCATGTCACAGATAGAGGGGATTGGCGACTAAATATAATGTAAGTGAAAGTTTGGACTGTCGGAAAATAAAGTTTTGAGTTTTGAGTGTGTGCGTGTGTGTGTGTGAGCGGGTGTTAAATGTCTAAATAAAAAGAACAGATTCTCCATTTAGTAATGAAGTTCATTAGCACAGTCCATCAGAGACTGTAGTGGTGTAATCTCCCCCTGACCAGAGAGAGAGAGAGAGAGAGGGGGGGGGGTGAGGTACAGAGAGAGAGAGAGAGAGAGAGAGAGAGAGAGGAGGGTGAGGTACAGTTAAAGAGTGAAATGGAGAGTGAAAGAGAGAGTGAGACATAGAGAGAGAGAAAGGGAGAAAGGGAGTGAGGGTGAGAGAGAGAAAAAGAGGAGGGAGGACGAGGATGAGATACAAAAAGTGAAAAGTGAAAGTCAGGGGGAGAGAGACAGAGAGAGAAGGAAGGAGAGAGAGGGGGTGAGAGAGAGAGAGAGAAGGAAGGAGAGAGAGGGGGTGAGAGAGAGGAGGGAGGTGGGTGAGATACAGTGAAATTGAAAGAGAGAAGGTGAGAGACAGTGGGAGAGAAGGGGGAAAGGAGCGAGGCTGAGAGATAGAGAGAGAAAGAGAGAGAGAGAGACAAAGACAGAATGAAAGAAAGAGAGAGAGAGAGACAAAGACAGAATGAAAGAAAGAGAGAGAGAGAGAGAGAAAGAGCTTTGAGTGGAGGGCTGGAATTCTCCGATGTTGCTGCCCCCTGGTGTTAAGGGACAGTACTGCAGTGAAGGACACTTGCCATGTGCTTTAATAGACCCTGCTTTACAAGCACTGTTAAGCAGTACAGAAACACTGCTTACAAATGTATTTATACATATATCTAAAGTGAATTCCTAATCAAATTATCATCCATATCAATAATGGAATTCTAAAAAGAAATATAAATAATGAAATTCTACAAAAATAAAATCTAGAATGAAGTTCTAATAAAAAATGATGCGCTAATAATTTTAGAATTAGAAACCAGTTCTCACAGCGTCAAACTATATAGTAGTGAGGTGAAGGGGTTCATGTTAAATCGTGCAACATTTCTGCCAAAAGTTTGGGGCAGAACATTTGAATGCAGCGCTGCTTATGGAGCCAGATATTAACTTATTCAGACAGAGACACTCTTTATCTTTATTCAACCTAAAAATGTTCTGAAATGCAAATGAGCCTTGGCAGATTGCTGCACCTTCTGGATAAAAATCATGAAAGCGACACCGAGAGCAAAAGGAAAGAGCAGCCTGTCACAGGTCTGGGAAAAACTCGCTTTTCAAAGTGTTTTTAATAAATCAGGGCTTTTGCAGATTTGCAGTTTAAAAACTGCTGAACCGAGAGAACCAATGGAACCGATGGAACCCTGGGCCATGTCCATTTTCTGCCCTCGTGATGATGTCATCATTTAAAAAAACGCTTACACATGAACTTGTGACAATAAATATTATGGGGCTTTTTAATAACTGTCATATTAAAAACTAACAAACAAACTAACAAACAAATAAATAATGAAAGCAGTGCTAATAACTGGATCCTTCTAAGCAAGTCGTGATGTTTTCTAAAAAGATGGTCCAAGTATTGTGACGAGAGAGAGAGACAGAGTGCGTGTGTGCGTGTGTGTTTTTGTGTATACTTACGTTATACCGGTGTAGCCCCTTTTGCAGCTGCAGATGAAGGCGTTGCCAATAGGTTTACACACACCACCATTCTGACAGGGGTTTGGCATACAGACACTAACCTCGGTCTCACAACGCCCCCCAGTGTGCAGAGTACTGCAAGTGCAGGAGAAGCCTGAAGATAGAGAGAAAGGGGGGGGGGTTTGAAGTGTATTTTGCATTATCCATATCTTTAACATCTTTTTATACAGATAATCCTGGCCGATGTAATATAATAATAATACTAAATAACTAAGAACACTAAATAATTATAAAAAATATTAAATAACCAACAAACTTCATTTGCTAATTTACTTACAAAAATGATACGAATTTCAACTTTGTAAAGTAAATGAACAAATCCTGATTCATGTTGCCCAACACATTTTTAAAGCTGTTAATTAAAAAAAAAACCATTTGTTATTTCTTGCCGTAGAACTTTAGATATTTCTTTAAAAGTAAATAAAACTGCTATTTTTTTTTGCTTAGAAAAATGCATCTTATATGAAAATATATAAATTATAGAACTATATTAAGAACTAAATGTTATACTTAAGTCAATAGACCAAACTTAAATGAATTATAAAATGTTCTACTATTCTGTATAAAATATCTCGTCCTCTTCTCACACACTGAAAGGTCTGGAGTGAAGGTATATAACCTGCTCTTTCAACACACTCTACTCGTCTAAGTGATGCTACGAGTTAGAGATGATCCATATAGAGTTACAGTGCGACTCTGTATGCACCGGGGATGAGAGTGTTACAAACTGGCATTTGACTTCACACCCCAACTCCACTTACAGGAAAGAAAAAATGTGTGTAAGATCAAAGACAAGCATCCCTGTCCATTAAAATCAGCCTGACTGAGAGACATGCAGACAGAGACAGAGAGAGAGGAAAGACAGCAAGTACAAGAAAAAGGAGGGTTTCATCTGGTTTATGAATATCATAACAACTGCAGTGACAACCACACCACACACACAAACACACACACACACACACACACACACACACACACACACACACACACACACACACACACACACACA
>JBBJLR010112906.1:0-21289 GCA_037577145.1 Brachypetersius gabonensis | reverse complement strand
CACACACACACACACACACACACACACACACACACACACACACACACACACACACACACACACACACACAAGATTGCCTCACAATAACTGAATTCTGTATAAATGCAACAACTCACTAAAACCTTTGTCAACTGCAGGGTTTGGGACTTATGATGTTTTCATAAACTTTATAAAGTCCCATGCAGACCCAGCTCCCGACCCAACTTTGTGAATAGATTAACGCCAATATTTTTTATAGCGCCCGATAAGAGTCTCACGTTAACGCCGATAACGGCCCACCACTAATTGAAACTCATTTTGGGTGCAAACGTTTTAATGTTTTATAAACAGCATTACTGAAACTGCATTTGTCTATTACGTCCTTCACTGAGACATACTACCATATAATTGCAGTTAATAAATGAATAACTGCAGTTATCTTTTTAGCTTCATAGACTACTCTAACTCTTAATCAATCTAATTTCATTGCAGATTGCTTGTTTGTCACAAATAATCGTAATAACCACAGGATTGAAGTCTAGGTTGTGTGTGGTGTGTGATGGTGGAAGAACAATTCGATGCGAGACACATTTCTGGGGTTGAAATGGCACAGGCAACTGTAGTGGGCAGAGAGAGGTTAAAATGTGTTGACAAGTAAATGAGAGCCAGATAAAGTGGGAGAAAGAATGAAAAAAGGAGTGGTACCAGTTAGCCCCCTCAGACTCCTCTGATTACGCCCTGCTGAATGTTTTAGGCTCCTGGTAGTGCATATTGCTTATGTAATTTCATGGAATGGACACATATTGCAGAACACAAGCTAGGAATGTTAAACATCTTACTCATGTATCCAGTTTCATCAAATAACTCATGCTCCATAGTATTTGTACTGAGTTTCACCCATCTCCATCCATTAGATAACACAAGTCAGAGCTGATAGTGTGGAGTTTTGGTTTGTTGTGGACTTTGGTGTGTGCCTAACCGCTGGAGGGACTTAGCTTCTTCTTTCTCTTTTGACTTTTCCCTTCAGGGGAAATCATCTGTCTCCATTTCGTCATGTCTTCTGTATCCTCTACTCTCACACCAACTAATTTCATGTGCTCTTTCACCGCATCCACTAATCTCCTCTTAGCCTCCTGCCTCAGCTTCCTTCTACCTGTGTAATCATTGTCTCTCCTCTGGACATGTCCAAACCATCTCAGTCTGGCCTCTCTGACTTTATCTCCAAAGCATCTAACATGAGCTGTCCGTCCCTCTGATGTACTCATTCTGACCCTATCCATCCTCATCACTCTCAAAGAGAACCTCAACATCTTGAGCTCTGCAACCTCCAGTTCTGCCTCCTGTCTTTCCCTCATTGGCACTGTCTCCAAACCAGACAACATCGCTGGTCTCACTACTGTCTTCTACACCTTTCCTTTCATTCTTGCTGAAACCCTTCTAGAACACATCACACTTATCTCCACCCATTCCAACCTGCCTGCACACGCTTTTTCATCTCTCTGTTGCTTTGGACCGTAGACATTAAGTACTTAGTCGTCTACCTTCTTAATTTTTTTACTTCTTTACTCCCTGCAACATCACTGGTCCACTTGTGCCCCTCTCACTTACACACACGTATTGTGTCTTGCTGTGACTAATCTTCATTCGTCTCTTTTCCAGTACATATCTCCACCTCTCTAGCTTTTCCTCCACCTGCCCCTGCTCTCACTGCAGATCACGATGTCTTCTGCAAACACCATAGTCCATGGAGACTCTTGCCTAACATCATCTGTCAACCTGTCCATCACTAAAGCAAACAAAAAGGGACTTAGAGCCGATCCTTGATGCAGTCCCACTTCTACCTTGAACTTCTCTGTCTCTCGTATATCACACCTCACTGCTGTCTCACAGCTCTCATACATGTCCTGCACCACTCTAACATACTTCTCTGCCACTCCAGACCTCCTCATGGGCTTTCTATAAATCTACAAAGACACAATGCAGCTCCCTCTGACCTTCTCTGTACTTCTCCATCAGCATCCTTAAAGCAGAAATAGCATCTGTAGTACTCTTTCTTGGCATGAAACCGTACTGCTGCTCACAATTGCTCACTTCTGACCTAAGCCTAGCTTCCCCCTCTCTTTCCCACAGCTTCATTGTGTGACTCATTAGCTTTATTCCTCTGTAGGTGCCACAATTTTGTACGTCTCCCTTGTTCTTAAAAAATCGGCACCAGAACACTTTTTCTCCATTCTTCAGGCATCTTCTCACTGGTCAAGATCTTGTTGAACATCCTAGTCAAAAACTCCTCTCCTAGACACTTCCATACCTCCACAGGTATGTCACCTGGGCCAACTGCCTTTCCCTTCTTCATCTTCTTCAAAGCCTTCCTCACTTCATCCTTACTAATCTCAGCTACTTTCACAGCAGTCAATCCTTCTACTCTACATTCTCTCTCATTTTCCTCATTCATCAGCTCTTCAAAGTACCCTTTCCATCTTCCCATTACACAATTGGCACCTGTCAGTACATTTCCATCCCTATCTTTATTCAGCCTAACCTGCAGCACGTCCTTTCCAGCTCTATCTCTCTGCCTCACCAACCTGTGCAAATCATTATCTCCCTCCTTAATGTCCAACCTAGCATACAAGTCATCATACGCCCTTTGTTTGGCCTTTGCCACCTCTACCTTCACCATAGGCTGCATCTCCCTGTACTCCTGTCTGCTCTCCTCAGTCCTCTCAGTGTCCCACTTCTTCTTAGCTCATTTCTTTCTCTTTATATGCTCCTGGACTTTTTTGTTCCACCACAAAGACTCCTTATCTACTTTACTCCTTCCAGATGACACACCAATTACCCTCCTACCCATCTCCCTAATCATATTAGCTGTATCTGTCCAATCATCTGGGAGCACCTCCCCGAAAACCATTCAACAATCTTCTTTTTTTTTCAGTTTCCACCACCTGGTCCTCTGCTCCACCTTTGTTCTCTTCATCTTCTTCACCATCAGTTTCATCCTACAGACCACCATCCTATGCTGTCTCACTACACTCTCACTGACCACTACCCTGCAGTCACTAATTTCAATAGTCCAGGGAGGTGTGCTCCTCCCTCCACTCTTATACTCTTCGTTCCTCTCCTGGATACCAAACCTGCGCATCAGTTCATCCACCTCTGTTACCACTCTCTCATCTAGCTCACTCCAGAAATTCTGCTTCTCTTCTAGCTCACATCCGACCTGTGGGGCGTAACCTCTAACAACATTGTTTCCACTGGCACAATGTAGGTCAACAGCTCCGGTGGCAGTCTTTGTCAACCCGGGTCACGATCGATCCGGTATGAAATCTCAGTTTGTGACTCATATGTTTAATTTGGCTTCCTGACACACCCCTATGCATTTATCCGGACTTGGGACCGGAAGAAGGAATCACTGGCTTGGGATCTCTTATGGTCTGTTTGATAATGTGACATCTTTGTCTCCTGGTCTGTAGGTGTCCATCGCAGGCCAGCCAGGAGGAGTGGAGGCAGCCCGGGCCAGAATCAGGGTAAATAAAATATGGATGGCAGTCCTGTACATGCTTTACTAATGCTTATTATGACAAGCTCTTTTTTGGAACACAGCTTGACACCACGCTTGGGGAAACGCTGTTTGACGTTTTTGACCAGATCCGTATACAACTGTAATGCTATTGAGGAGCTGAAATTAGGAGAGCAGCCTTATTTTTATGAGCATTTTTTTGTTTCACACCAATAAATAACTGATAGTTATGAAGTTTTCTTGTATAATTTTTCTTGGTGAAACATTGTTTCACCTGTAGTCTTATAGGAACCACTGCTTGATGCTTTAGATCAGGGCTATTGAACTACAATAGCAAGTGGGCCGAATATGAAAGCCACTGGGTGTTCGGGGGCCACAGAAAATCATTCTGTCCAGGTGGGGAATGGGGGTGGGGTTGGGGTGGGGAATGGGGGTGGGGTTGGGGTGGGGGGTTGTGCTAACGTGATTTCGTGCCGGGTCCGTTTATGGGGGTGGGGTGAATGAGGGGTCTAGCAACTGACAGGATTCCGTGCCCAGTATGCCTATGTTTTAACCCCGTCTGGTTCTAAACGAGAACTGACCGTTAAAGTCGTTAGAGTAGATACATCACGAGCTAAAACTACAAAGATTGTCCCTCGCTGAGTGTGATTTTCCCCTCACTGAGTGTGTGTGGCCGGATTCTCTTCCGTCACCGCCAGCTATGCTCTGTAACACACCCATTTTCGGACAAATCCCGCCTCTTTCGGCTGCGATTGGCTAATAATATGGCAACTTCTGTGCTCAGATTGGCCAGACAGGCAATCAGTGGCGGGCCATAAAAAAATTCAAAAGGGCCGGATCCAGCCCGCGGGGCGCTAGTTGAATAGGCCTGCTTTAGATACTTATTAATGCTTCCAACAGGCAGTCAACTTGATATCCAGCTTCAAATGGGCTGCCAGCTTGATGTCAGAAGATGAATGTTGGGAAATAGAGATGGAATGCTCTTGTTTATCCTGGGTAGGTCATCAGGTGCAGAGGTGTTAACCATAAATTACTTCAACAGTTTGATTCCCTTACAACTCTTTAAGAAACAGTGTTGTGCACAGTTTGTTTTAGTACAATTCTTTCTTACTTTATTATTACATTTTATTTTTTTTTAAATACATTGAGTACATAAATGTGGCTAGGGAAGCCATTTACATTGCAGTGGAGTGCAGACTATAAAAACAAAAGTATTTTACATTGACTAAAAGGTGTGCATCTATTACTGCACATCATTATAATTGTTCACAACCAATTGTACTTTTTTTGTTTTGCTGGACAAATGTATTTTTCCTGCATGTCTGTTACCATGATTCACATTCCTCTATGGCAAAAGGGAAAAAAGTTTCCACTTCCAATCTTCTTTTGGAGATTGTTAATACTGCCCTCTGCTGGCTGTGCCATTATTCTACAGGCACTGAAACCATCTGGTCTTGGGCTTGTTTCAAAAGTTTGTTGTGAGAATACAATTGCAGTCAGATTGTGCACATACCAGCCAAAGCATCTGCCTAATATTGTGTAGGTCCCACTTGTGCCATGAAAACCGCTCTGACCCATGGAGGCATGGGCTCCACATGACTCATGTGAAGGTGTGCTGTGCTATCTGTCATTATAAGTTGTGAGGTAGGGCCTCCAGATGCCCGATTAGATTGAGATCTGGGGAATTTAGAGGCCAGGTCAACACTTTGTCATGTTCCTCAAATCATTCCTGAAAAATTTTTTTCCGTGTGCCATGGTGCATTATCCTGCTGAAAGAGACTTCTGCCATTAGAGATTACTGTTGCCATTGTACTGATAGTACTGATTTTCAACAAAGTTCAGGTAGGCATTTCAAAGAGACATCCACATTAACATCCAAGGTTTCCCAGCAGTTCGTTGCCCAGAGCCTCACACTGTGTCTGCTGGCTTGCCTTATTCCCATAGTGCACCCTGGTTCCATCCCTTTACCCAAGTATTGGATGCACATACACCCCACTGTCCACATGGGGGAAAAAAGTGATTCATCAGGCCATTCCATTGCTCCATGACTCACTTCTGATGTTCAGAAGTGGGGCAGCCGGTAGCCTGAAAGCCTAGTGGTTAGGGCATTTGCCCTGCGATCAGGAAGTCGTGATTTGATTCTCTGCTAAGCATCACTGAGGTACCCTTGGTGCTTGGTGGTGTGTTCATGTATGATAGAATGGTCAGCATGCGCCGTTTGACCACTCAGCAGCCTCTGTGTTCTGACAACTTTCTACCATAGCCATCATTAACTTCTGCATTTTGTGTTATAGGAACTGTTCAGACATGCTGACCTTTGCTCCCTTTGAGCATCACTGAGCCTTGGGTATCAATGACTGTCACCAGTTAACCAGTGTCCTTCCCTGGGCTACACTTGCTATGGAGGAACCCTTAAGCTCTGCCATTTTGGACATGATTTGACCCAGTCTTCTAGCTATCACAATTTTCCCTGAAGTGATTGTTTACATGCTGCATGATGTGTCCCACCCTTTGACAGATGCCAGTGTAGCAAAAATAATATGCTTAAATGCATAGAAGGTTGATTCCAGTGTATGATATTTTCAATTTGAACATTTTTAAACTCTCCTACAGCAGGTAGTCATCAGCTGTTTTTTAGCGTATTTGGAACATCTTCCAGCTTGTTAGAAAATCTTACAATCCGCAGTGGGATGGTGGACCACTTGGTGTAGAGAAAAGCAGCAATCTTTGCACTGCCTGGGGTACAGTTGACCGGGGCATATCGAAAGCCCTGGCAACCACACGGTAGCGCTGGCCACCTTGAGATGTTTGAAAAGCTGCTGTGGAGTAGAGGGGGAGGCAAGAGAGAATTTATGCTGCATTCCTGTTTTAGCATCTTCCTTACTTCATGGCACTTTTTCATTTCCTGTTTCTAACTATGATTTCCAACTATAATTGGTTTTATTATATAATGGATCAGTGTAAACATCAATTTAGAGCATATGTATATTAATACAAAGTACATTAATTCAGCCAAGAAGTGCACTTTATACTAATAGGTATAGGGGAGACATGCACAGACATATGAATTTGTATGCTGATGGGCTTTTAATTATCATCTATATAACTTGAGGTAAAACACTCAGCTTTTCCTCACTGCTAGTGTAATTCAACGTTGGTTCACAAGGTGTTAATCTGGGTTTACAACCTTGCATTTCAAACCTTTCCAATAGTTTTTCAACATAACTCTGCTGTGATGTAGTCACACCTCCATCACACTGGTCAAAATTCTTCAGTCTGTCCAAATCTTTCAGCTGGAATTTCCAAATAAGCGTCTCAAAAACAAATCATCAACCCATATCAATATTATTGCTTTCTCATGTTCTGTTTCCTTCTTGTAAACACAATGATCAGCAGGATTCTGTACAAAGATGTTTTCGCACAGATAGTCACGTAACATTTTGTTGCAGTTTCGACCTGATTGCTTAAGCCCATACAGTGATTTACACACCATTTTGTCATTTGTCTGAGATTTTACATCATACCCCTCTGACTGGTCCATGTAAATCTCATAATCAATCAGTGCATGTAAGTAGGCAGTTTTAACATCTACCCGATGAAGGATCATATACTTCTGAGCATCTTTCTGCTTTAACACTCTCACACTAGTAAGGTTAGCAGTAGGAGAAAAGGTTTCTCCGTAATCTACACTGACTATACCCTTTAGCAACATAGCAGACCTTGTACTTGTCAAATCCATAAGCATTGCTTTTGGTAGCATACACCCATCTACATCCCCCCAACCCCCCCCTCCCCCCCCACCCCCCCCACTGCTTTCTTGCCCTCAGGTAGAATGGTCAGAGTAAATGTGTTAGCCCTCAGTGATTTCATCTCCTCATCCATTGCATCAACCCACTCTCTTGAATTGGATGAAGTTATAGCTTCTCTAAAAGTCTGAGGTACATTAAAAACCATCTTCTAGCAATAATCAATGTTAATCTGTGCCTGATCACTCTCCACGCCGTAGAAATCTGGCCTCCTTCTCTCACTAGCAGATCTCAAGACCTTTCTTTTTCAATGAATATTTCCCTTCCAACTTGACTATGTAACATTGTGTGTGTGTTTTTTTTCCTAAAGCGACATTGTGTTTGTGAATTATTGATCAGCAAGATTATTTATCATGCAATGTGGACAGACAATGATCGCTGTTAATTAATCATGACACCCAGGTTTCTCACCATATTGGAAGGGCTGAGGAGTGAAAAGCCAATTTCATACTGATACAATCGTGCTTGATAGAAGATTTGGTGACCAGAAGTTCTGTATTGGCAAGATATAGCCATCAATAGTGATCTTTCATCCATGTGGATATGTTTGATAGACAAGCCAGGATGCTTGTGTCAAGGGGGTGTGTTCGTCTGGGGGAAGGACAGGAATAGCTGTGCATCATCAGCATAGCCATGATAAGAGAAGCCATGACGGCAGATAATCGGTGTAAAAGTGGTGTAAACTGGAGGACTACAGTGGGCTGATGGGATGAAGATGTTCAAGTTAACCATGGGGTTGGATGAATGCTTACAGAGGTAAGATTTGAACCATAAATTGGTTCTACCTTAGATGCCCATGTATGAGAGCATGGATAGGAGAATGCTGTGATCAGCTATTTTGAAGGCAGCTTATAAATCCAGCAGGTGTTGAGGGAAGTCTTTTTGAGCAGAGGCATTACCTGAGCCTATTGTAAGCTTGTAGGAAATGTGCTGGAGGTTAGTGAGGCATTAACTGCAAGGAAGTTAAGCATGTAGTAGGATTGCTACTAGTCAGCAGTTTGAATGCCTCTCTGTGAGAGGGGTAAAAGACCATGGTGATGCCATTTCACCCCAAGTAGGCATAGTGAGGCAAGAGTTGGATTTCAGAGAGCTAGTAAACTGAACAATGAATATATCTATTGTATATTCTATATTCTAGAATATACAATAGATATATTCTATATCTATACCCATCTGTTTATGTGCCCTGATCATCAAAATATGTCACCCTGCACTTGATGATGCATATAAATACCATTGCACACGTATACATTCAGTATACATTTTACACAATATGTCTAGCTTGTACAGTGTCTGTCTATCTTGCACAATATGTCTATTTGCACAATATGCTCATTTCACATGTACCTGTGCACAATATGGTAATTCCACTTCTTATCTACCTCTTCAATGCACAGATTTCCCTTCATATTTCTTTTACTACGCAGAATATTTTTTTATCTATTTTTAGTCTATTTCTTATTATTATCTTCTTTTCCCCTATCTCTCTTTAAGTAATTGTAAGACTAGATTATCTTTTTTGTCATTTTTATTTATTGTGGAACTGTATGTGACAAAAAAAACTTGAATTTTCAGGTTTATGTCTGGTGGAGGTGTGAGATGTGAGAAAACTAAAAGGTAGAGAGTAGGTTTCGAGCGTCTGTGGTGCTGTTATGTTGTTGTTGTAGAACGTGTTTGTTGCTGGGTGCAAAGGAGGACAGGAGTGACTAATATTCGGCTGAATAGTTTTCGGCTGAGGACTTTTCACCCTTCATCTCTGAGATCGATGCACAGTCTTCAAATGGTCTTGGTTAGCCATGGATGAGGCACGCTTGAGCAAATCGGTTTAGTAGAAAGCAGACACAGAATATCTGGACATGATCTTAAAGTATTTATGCACACCTGCTGACGACAATAAAGTAACTTTTACCCTTGAAACTTGACAAGTTAAGCATGCTTTTCTGGGCACACGAGGGTATTATCTGAAACTGGCATTACCAGTAGACCCGATTTAGTGGATTTATTGCAGTACAGTATGTGAAATATTGAAGAGAAATCTTTTGCAATGAATACTTTTATAAAGTATTTTTAGTTTTCTTTTATATAAAAGCTTCTTATTGCAGCTTAACAGTGTCTATTGCAGCTAATCAGAAATCAGAAACAATACGTTGTCACATGTGTTTTGTTCTCATCTACACATACATTGTTTTTGTGTATCTAGAAGGTTCAGCCATCTCCTCAGTGCTTGATGCTTGAATATAGAGAAGGAATTTTACATTGTT
Source organism: Brachypetersius gabonensis (assembly GCA_037577145.1). Taxonomy (NCBI): domain Eukaryota; kingdom Metazoa; phylum Chordata; class Actinopteri; order Characiformes; family Alestidae; genus Brachypetersius; species Brachypetersius gabonensis. The sequence goes on along the minus strand of JBBJLR010112906.1, from coordinate 11,726 downwards.
CACACGAGGGCCACTTTACTTATTTTACTTTTTAATTCTGTCGTATTGAAGCCAAGCTCAGACATGTGGATCCCAATTCCTCCTGCAAATTTAAAACATTAATAGCAAAAACAAAACAAACTCACAGCAATTCAGTATGACTAAAGGGACTCAGAATGTATTTCATTTTGCTCCTCTTTACGACTTTTATCCAAAGTGACTAAAGGGGACAGTCTCCCTGGAGCAACCTGGAGTTTAGGGTCTTGCGCAGGAACCCAGTGGTGGTATGCTGATTGTAGGATTCAAACTCATGGCCTCTTGGTCCAGAGGCAAGTATCCTACCCACTAGGTCACCACTAAACCTCACAGAATGCAGAATGTTAGCACAGGACCTGCATCATATGGGACTGATCAGTGATTTTCTTTTTCTTTCTTTTTCTTTTTTTTGGCTAGGCACTCTTGTTTACCATTTTAGTTCAGTAAAGCAGTCTTTCCAGGGCTTATGGGGTGGGTTTGTAATTCAAATTGATGTTTTTGTCTGCTAAGCATTTGATCTGAAACGTTCCTCTCTGGAATCTTCCTTCATGTATGTCCCAGACTCGAGTGATTCAGCAAAGGTCAGTTTTTGAATGCTCACCCTCAGTGGCCTCAGCTGAAACCCTGTGGTTTTGGTCAATTTTGACCAATGTACATTCAGAGCAGGTCATTAGCTAGCCTTGTGTCCAAAATGATGGTGCCAGATTGGTTGTTTATGCTGGCCTTGGGTCCTCTATGTACAACTTCCACACAGCAGATATCAAGTCAAGTAAAGTAGATGTTTATTGTCATTACGCAGTGAAATGAAACTTTGTTCGTCCAGGACCATGGTGCAACACAAAGAACAAGACTGCACTAAAGAGAGAGTGCAAAAACCACAAGAGCAACAGTACAATAATTTGCAGGACAAGATTACATGCGGTGCAGGAGCAATAACGGTACTAGTGTGAGTGAATACAGTACTATAAAATACTATATTCTAGCAGCAAAATTGTTTAGTTTGCAAAGAAGTGCAAAGATTGAGGTAGACTGCAATATATAAATGTGCAAAAATAGCAAATACCAGCAACAGACATTTTTTTTTAAATGTACGTACAGGAAATTTACAGTCACAAATGGGGAGTATGTTTTCTTTGTATGTGCTATAACAGTTTCTGTCAGAAAGAAACCAGTTCTGCTCAGAGTGTGTAAAATTGTTTTTCAGTTCTGATTTAGGAGTCTTGATAGCATTGGTGAAGAAACCGTTCCTCATCTTTGTAGTAAAGGTCTGGATACTGTGAAATCTTCTGTCAGATGTGAGGAGAAAGAGTGTGTGGGAGAGGATTGTGGGAAAGGGTAGTGCCTTTGCGAATGCAATGTGTGTGGTGTGAATGTCTGCAACAGAGGAGAGAGAGAGATACCAATTCTATTTTAACAGTCTTTTCCATTCTTGATTAAGCTTTGTGATCTGATTTGGCACATTTTTCATACCACACCCGGATACGACTACAGAGAAGGCTCTCTATAGTCCCTCAGTAGAATGTAATAAAAATTGAGGGGCAAGTCAGCAGAGACACTGCTGAGCCTTGTTGGAAATGAAGCTGTTGAGGTTCTCTGCTGTATGAACACCAAGGAACTTGGACAATCTGCACTGAGGAGCCATTAATTTTCAGTGGAGGGGGATCTCAGCATGTTCTCTTGAAGTCAACAACCATTTCTTTTGTTTTGACTGTTATTCTGTTATTCTGAATAGATGATGTAGGTGAATCACTGCAAACTAACTCATAAGGTTTTGTTGTTTTCTTTTGTTTTTCTTCAGGAGCTGCTCCCCCTGGTGCTAATGTTTGAGCTGCCAGTCATAGTGCAGCTGAACCCTGACCCCAGCACTCCAGCCATCCAGCACATCTCTCAAACCTATAACATCTCTGTGGCCTTCAAGCAGCGCTCTAGGCTTTATGGTGCTACAGGGGTCGTGAGGGGATTACAGAACAATGTTGCAGCTGTGAAAGTTGGTATTACCCACACACTTACAAACATTTACAACACAACTTGCTGCACTAGCTACTCCTATGATGCTCTCATTAACGGAGCTATGGAGGCTCCCATATCTAATGTGTCTAATATGCAAGTAATCCCAAACAACAAAAAATTGCTGTTGCATTCACAAACCACAAATTCTGACAATGTCTCAAACCCGTTGGAGAATTTTCAGGATAGAACATTTATAGAAAATGTCTGTTGTACACTGCAGCTTTTAGTGCTTATCCAGGGAAATCCACTTAAATTTGTCTCAGCCCCCTCTGCCTGCTCTGCTGTGTATGAGGAATGTGTGCAGGCTTTGTGGGTGTACGGAGCTGCTGGTGGTGTGATTTGCATGGAGTTGGTTTGTTTGGCCTGCAGCATGCTCTACTTCCCAGGATCCTGCCTTCTCAAACCAGTCATTAGAGGGACTAGATCCAACCCTTGCGGGCCACCATCTATGCCTGCTATGCCTTGAGAGCCAGGACGGGAAGCTATTGGAACCTTGACCATACAGAAGGTTCAAGGTTCCAGTTACTTGTAGACAGTTTTCGGTGTCATGACTCAAGGAGGTCCAAGGCAAGCTTTTGACTGCCTGTTCCCAGGCTAACGTGAGCTGTTGGTGCACGTAACAGCCAGAAATGCATCTAATGATTTCTATGAGCAGTTATTTGATTGCCAGTTATCAGATTAGATTCTGTTATCTCTTCTCAGTTTTATCTTTCACAGAGCAATTGTCCCACCTGTGTTTTCTTCTTTTATGATTTAATCAGACAAAAACAGCCAAATCACCCCCATTACTTCCTGTAGTCATGAAGGATCATTTGTATCATATGAACATTATAATGCATTACTGAGTGCATATATTTTTAACCAAAACTTCTCCAAAATTAGTGTTACTGACCTAGAGGCATGATTTTGTTCATATTTTGCAGCGGGGCACTGCCATATTGTTGGAGCATATAGCTGGAAGCTTGGCCAGTACAATCACTGTGAGCACACAGCTGGACATTGCACCCCAGCACCATCTCTCCATGATGGGCCGCAACGGCAGCAACATCAAACACGTCATGCAGCGTACTGGTGCTCAGGTGCACTTCCCTGACCCGAACTGCCCCCAGAAAAAATCCACAGTCTACATCCAAGGCTCCATTGACTCTGTCTGCCTTGCACGGCAGTATCTAATGGTAAAAGAGATTTTCCTTCTTTTCTCATCTTTTCTTCATTTAAAAGTTATTAAAAATGTGGAAGCAATTTGTATTTTTTTGTTTATTATTCTATTAATAACCAAAAAAGTCACTGCTTCTTGTGCAAGCTCTTGAGGATTTTTGGAACAATTTCAAGGTCAAAAGTCCATTAATAATCAGATGGTCTGGGGCCATAAACTGATTTTTTTGAAAAAAAAAAAAGATTGTTGGGGTTGAGTCGCCGCTAAAATATTTTAGGGATAGAGAACATTTGAGTCCCATTAAAACATTTTTAGAGAAAGAGTCTGTTAAGTCACAGGTACAGGTTTCTGGAAACGGACATAAAGCAAAAAATAAAAAAGAAGAAGAGCAAATGCATAGCAGAACACACAGCAGACTCATGAAGCAGACTTCAAGACACTAAAGCTCAGGTTGGTTGTTAAAGTGTCTCACTGTTTCTTGTGGTTTAATTAAAAATAATCAGCTTGTGAATGATGCTATGTGTCCTAATCCATAAATGGCTTGGTAAGAGCTAGGGAATTCCTGCCTGCAGTGTGGTATAGTGCAAATGACCGGATTCTGAATTAGAAGACCCCTGGTTCGAGTCTACATTGAGAGCAAATACAACCTTTTTTTATGCCCATAAAACAAATTTTTTAGTGTCTCCAAGCACAATTTTACATCAACCACATAATCACACTTTGCATTTTCTCACTATTGTTGTTCTTAAGATTTTTCCATGCTACATGTAGATTTTTGTTTTGAACACAAACCCTGAAATCCAACTTTGCAATTTTGTTTTGTTTTGGTTTTCTTTTCGGGTTTCTTTGCTCTCTTGTGCTTTCTTTCTGTTTCTATCACTTTTACATGCCCTATTTTACATTTTACTATCAAGTTTTTAGCAGCTGGAAATTTCGTTCATCCTGCAGTGATCATTTAGGAACTTTGTGTTAGACAAAGTGCTAATATGGCCACTAATATGAGCGGGAACCATTTGTTGAGTTAATCCAGAATGACCCAAATGTTATTTTTGATGCAGTTCTAGAAGTCCCAGTACAATGTAATTTGCTATAGATTTCACATGTTCCTAAAAAACAATGAACCAAAAACCAAATAGCTTCGATGTCATACAGCAAACTTAACAAGAAGTGTAACACACTTCAGTTAGAAATTATGGTTCCCTGCCCTCTATTAGACTATGTATGTAGCATATATTATATAGTAGAATGCTAAGCTTAGCATGATGTTATTATATAATAATAATAATAATAGTAGTAGTAATAATAATAATAATAGTAATGATATTATTATTATTATTATTATTATTATTATTATTATAGTAGGAGTAGTAGAAATAGTGCTCTTTTTAGCATGAGGACGAGTTAACACATTACAAGCTATTCCTATTTTTTGTTTTACACTTTTTTCTTGTGTGTGTGTGTGTTTGTGTGTGTCACAGGGATGTCTGCCACTGGTACTGATGTTTGATATCAAAGAGGATGTGACAGTAGATCCACAGTGCATCACATCTCTCATGGAACAGCTGGATGTGTTTATCAGCATCAAACCCAAACCCAAACAGCCTAGCAAGGTGCAAACAGACACTTTTTTGTAGATTATTAGGACAGGGATCCATATGTCTCATATATTCATATATATTATGTATACTTAACTACCTACTCCTACACTATTAAAAAGTTGTCAAAAAGTGTTCTTTGAATGATGCCATAGAATATGGTTTTCTAAAGAACCGTATTTGGACATGAGATTAAAGGGTGTGAAGAACATTTTAAGTACTTAAAAGAACTTTCACATAATATAAATGTTCCTCTTAGAGCCTAGAACCTTCACCTTGCGGAGGGCTTGTCAACTATAAAAATATTAATTAGTGAACCAAAAATAGTTTGTCTATGGCATTGAGGAAAGAACACTTGCTGACACCTTTTTTTACATGTATGGTAAACCCCCGACATTCGCAGGGATTGCGTTCCAAGAGCACCTGCGATAAGTGAAAAACTGAAAATTTGTGATTTGTTAAAAAAAAAGAAACTAAAATTGTTTATTGTGCAAATATGCCCCCAAATATACTCCCAAAATACTTTAATTTCATTTTAAACTCAGCTTAATATGTTGCCCTTAAAATACTGATCTGCCCTCACCCGCAGTGCTAGAATGTAAACTACCGATGTTACCCCTGTATAGACTGTATTGTAATTCATGCAAATAAATTTTCTTTGGTATAAGCAGGGTAAATACAGTAATAAATTAATGTAATTTATGGTAATAAAATACAGGGCTTTAAGAAGAGCAAAAGGAAAAACACAAGAACACTCTGAAAAATACTCAAGATAGCTCCATGCAATAATCTGTTATGAAAATGCTGGACTGCGTCTGACAGAGATGCATCACAGGGCAGCTGCCAATCAGCAGCAAGGAGAAATGAATAACGTTCTCGGATTAGCTACTTTCAGACGTCACGCCTCCGAATTTTGTGGGGGTTACCGCAAACTATTAGTAGTTCGGTTCTAAGAAAAAATCCACGAATTACTAAATTCTCAAACTCAGAATTGTGAATTTGCGGGGGGTTTACTGTACATGTTTAAATCATTTTCCATCCTCAGTAATCAAAATAAAATGAGCTTTCCATTTAAGATGTTACAAAGTGTAACATAAAAATCTCATTACAAAGCTAAAACCTTTTGTTGGTTATTACAGGTTAGCCCTGTTTTTCTCTGCTTTTCCTGTAAAGTTAGGATTTGTATTTAAAATACAAGGGGCCATATTACTCTAAAAATGCACTGTATGTCATATACAGATTTGTGTTTGGTTTATGGTAGAAGATATGTGAACTGGAAAAGCTTTCATGGAATTCATTGTATTCATTTTTATAGTCAAAGAAGGAAATAGGATCCTGTGTTTTCACCACTCTAATATATCACTCAGAGCATAAATATCCATTTTGTTGTTTCAGCAGCTGATCTGGTGATAGCAGTTTGAATAGCTCCTTACACAAAACTTTCCCCTGACACATATATTTTAATTAGTGAAGCTGTTGATTTTTTACAGAGTAATGTGCATTTATTTGACCACGTTTTACGTAGTAAATGATCTTGAACTTAATCATGTAGAGTTTTTCACGTACTACCCCATTTTAGCTTCCCAGTGTAATTTTGCTCACCACAGACTGTGTGGTTGGAACTAACTATTATGTAAATTTCTTTCATCCAGTCTGTAATAGTAAAGAGTGTGGAGAGAAATGCCCTGAACATGTATGAAGCCAGGCGGTATCTGCTAGGTTTGGACAGCAGTGGGGTGTCTGTCTCCACCTCTTCCAGCAGCAGCAGCAGCCCTCCAGCTTCCCTCACCCCTCTCAGCTGCCCTGTGGGGCTCGATATCCTTACTTCAGCCAGCCTGGGCCTTACTAATCTGGGTAAGAGAGACATGCTTTCGCTGTGATGTTTACATTTGTACACTCTTTCCGTGATTTTGTTCATGTTATTTTTTTCTTATTCGTTCATAATGTTTTGAAAAAACTATACATTAAAATGTATTTAAAATGTATTTATAGCAAATAATGTAAGGTTTAACAAGATTTACATGGTAAACTAAACTTTACCATAAGACAGCCTGTTGTGAATAAGGAGCATAGGTGCAATACCTAAGTTTCCTGCATGCTTTTATTCTGGTCTCAGTGACTGCAGACTTATGGTATGGTTTAGGGTTCTGATGTCTGCCTGTCCTATAGGTCTTCTGGGTCCCACAGCTGCCGCTCTGAGTTCTCCATCGACCCCCAACTCTCTCCTTAACGCCCTCAACAGCTCCATCAGTCCCCTGCATGTACAGTCTTCTGGAATCCCCAGCTCCACACTTTGGTCAAGCTCATTGGCCAATCAAACCAGCACACCAGGTTAGGAGAATGTGCACACATACCATGTCCACACACTATAGAATGATGGTGTCGCAACGTTGGTGTCTTTTAGGTAAAAATGCACTGTGATACGCTGATCTGAAGGTGACAGTTCAATTGCATCGATTTTGAATTGTTGGAATTGAGAATAATATTCGACTGTTTTACCCAAAATTACATTGTTATTATTTTGTTTTCTATTGTTTCCTATAAATGTAATTACTAGGAGGTCAGATTCCCTGTTATTGGTCATAGGACTGGCATCTACTCCTATGATGAAGATTATTTCCTGCACTGAATCTTGCAGGTTTTTCATCCCCTTTGATTATCCACCCAGCCACCCAGGCCACACTGACCAACATTCTGTTGTCTGGGGTCCAGAGTTTCTCCCACAGTACACCGTCTCCTCCCCCGGGCCTTGCCCCCATGGACCCACAGGTCACTGGGGTCCCAGACTGCAGCAAAGCAGTGTCCTCCCTCAATGGCAAGGTGACTCACAGTTCTGTACATTATTATGAGTGTACTTGTGTTATGTTCTAAATTGCTCAGTGTATATCTGGGTTTGACTGCCTGTGTGTGTTTTTTGGTGTTTTTTTTTGGTTTGTTTTTTTTTAGCACCCCAGCTCCATGTACAGCAGAATGTCCACTGCCTCTTTGGCTGAGAAGGTTTTGAGTGCAGCTCATGGAGATTCCATTCAGGAAGCCAGCAGCCACTGTCCACCCGAACCCCTGTCCAGCAAGTCCAGCCAGGACCACAGTACGATCTCTCAAGCTGGAGCACATACACCATGCAAATAGATCCACTTTTGTGTTGAATCCAATCTGCCTGTATACAAACTGGCATTGTCACCTCATCCATGTCATACGTTTAAGTGTGAGCATTGGTTGTTGGTAAATGTCACAAAACCTTTATTTAGTTTTAAGATCAGACGCATCCCAAAAGGGGTCACCGTGGGTAACAAATGAGTTATAAGTTATATAAATGCATTTTATGAACTGGGTGATTGGCAATAACATTCTGACCTCTAGCTTGAACCTGGTCTTTATTGACTTTTTTTTGCATTTTGGATTCATACTTGGTTCCAAATGATTAAACCATTCCATTCTGTATTGCTTTCCTTCTTTGTAAATGCTTAAAACTGCACTTCCCTATGCATGGTTTTAGTTTCTCACTTTGCGCTGAAGTTAGTTTAATTAAAGTTTTTTTGTGAGAGCTGCAAGAGCAGTCACGCTAAATAATATTTAACCAAATATGTGTAACGCTTGGTTTTTACAAAGGTGATCTGTTCGTCTGTGTGTTTCAGGCTCTGATACATTTGTGGAGGTTGGGATGCCGCGTAGCCCTTCTCACTCGGGGAACAGCAGTGAACTGAAGCAGATGCTCGCCTCCTGCAAAACGGCCTCAGGCAAGAGGCAGACTGTGGAATTACTGCAGGGCACTAAAAACTCCCATCTACAGTGTGTACACACACACACACACACACACACACACACACACACACACACACATACACACACACATACATCACACACACAAGAAATTAGAAACAGTACAGGGAACAAAAAATCAGAAATCAGCAACAAAATGTATGAAGAACTTTAGCAATTTGTGCTTAATAACATTCATGTGCTTAACAACTTTTATGTGTCATTCCAGTTTATTTTTAATGAAATGAGGAATTAGAAATATAACACCTATCTATTTCCAAGTCTAGTCCTTTAGGCACATTGGAATGCACTTTTTAGTGCTTTCCTTGTTTTAACACACCTATTTTGACTCATTAAGTTAAATATTAATGACAGTGTGTCTTCAAAGACAGTAAACCCCCAATTTAACGCAGATCAGTAGTCGTGGTTTAGTCCATCACAGATTTTTTTTGAAGACAGAACTAATAATTGTTTGCTGAAATCACTGCACTAGCGCCTAAACTGCACATCCTCCGCATTTGGACCTTGTGAGCCATACCCCCTTATTCTCGTGCTGGGTTGCTAAGTACCACTCCAAACATAAACAACCCAGCACAAGCATAAGGGGACGTGGGGGACAAGGCCCAGACGTCACAGCTTTTTCCTTGGCAATATATTTTCATGCATTTTAGTTCTAAATTATTAAGAATTTAGAAATTTTGTAACATAAATGTTAACATAAATTCAGCTACATTTCCATATAAAAAATAACTATAAATGTTTTTATACTGTGGAGAGAAACACAAAGAAAGCGCATCTTGGGATGCTGAAATGTCGCTGTACTCAGAGGCAGGGGGGTTTGAAAGTAGCCATTCCCGAGAACATTATTTATTTCTCCTTGCAGCTCATTGGCTGCTGCCCTTTGACGCAGCTGTAGTCCAGAAATTCCCAAATGGAGTGTCAAGTGTTCTTGTGTTTTTCGTTTTGTTCTTCTTCAAGCCCTTTACAGTAAAAGTAAATGAATTTATTCCTGTATTTACCAAGCTCATACCAATGAAAACGACAGCGCATACCAAAGAAACACCCGTGCATGAATTAAAATACAGTCTATATGGGGGTAATATCGGTATTTTACATTCTAGCATTGCGGGACTTCAGTGTAAACTGTACAATACGGGTTAACCTTTACATTTTCTTTAAGAGTTTTACATTTATTGAGAGCATATTTGGGAGCATATTTAGGGTTTACACTATAAAATAGGCATTTTTAGGCATAGTCAGGTTAGCAGCATTACTTTTAAAATAACTGTGACACAAATCAGCCACTGTTGCCATTATTTAATAAACATTTAACTGCAATTAAATAATATATGTCTCTCTCTCACTCACACACACCCACATAAACACACACTCATTCTCCCACACACACATAGAGTTCTTTCTCTCTCTCCCTGTATTCTGAAACAGCAGTGGCTTACATGCAATTGATTCTAGTTTGCCTGCCTAATGCAGTTAATCACTCTGAAAAGAGGTGTTTGAGGCTATAACAGTCAGGGCAGAAAACTGTTCTCTAGAGCCAAATCACCTGATTGTTGGACCTCTTTAAGAAAATATAACAATACTGTGGTTGTGAGAGCAATGTAATAGAAGCTGAGACCCTAAAACTTAAGGATTACTAGTTAGTCATTCTGCTGATTTTTCTGATTAATTTAATTCAATCATTGAGACAAGGTATCCCGAATCATGCAGCATTTTTATAACAGTTCCATTTAATAACCTCCTGTGGTGGAGCTTTTAGAGGCACTAAACTCTCCCAACAGCTAGATCATATCACCACTGCCATGAAGCATTCTGACTCTGTACTTTTCTCTAAACTTAAGAATTTCACATCAAACTATTTCAATTGGTGTTAAATACATCTTAAGTGTTTAATTATGCAAGAATTAAAAAAATGGAATTCCTGTTTAATCGTAGTAACTTCTATGAAACTAGTGAAAATAGTGAAACTAGTAATAATTTGGACTATGTATTTAATTTACTTTCATACTCACCACACTAAATACTTAAATGTTTCTCACATTACTTTTTTCTTTCTTTTTCTCTGTGTCTCTCCTTCTCTTGCATTCACTCTCTGTCTTTCTCTCTCTCTCTCTCTTTCTCTCTCTCCTTCCCTCCAGTTCAGATTGCTTGCTCTCAGACTCTGACTCGAGTGCATCTGAGGGTCCTGTAGCTGATAAGCGAGCTCCAGGCAGTGAGAGAGCAGCCGAGCGAGCCGCCCAGCAAAACTCTGAGCGAATTCGCCTTCCACCACAGTCCACCTTTACCAACATGCAGGTATTCCACTGCTTCTCTCCCATAAAACCTCTACATTACCTCAGATGCTTCCATTCTTTTTTCTTTCTTTTGTTTTTTTTTTCTCATGACCAGTGGAAATAACACATTTGCCTGTGCATGAATGTAGAGTAAAAGCTTATGACAGAATGAAGCAATGTTTAGCTTTCTGTTCTGTAAAGCCAACTATTAGGCAATATGTAAGACAACCTTCTTCCACTTACTTTACAGTAACTACTTCAAAACTGTTTGATTCTCTCTCTTCTTCTCCAGACCTTTGACTATGAACAGAAGAAGTTGCTGGCAACCAAGGGTACGTAGGTTCTAGTCAAATCCCCATTAAAGGTACTTTACCATCCCAAATAAAGTGTTTTATAAATGGTCAGCATCACAAACACCTCCACTGGTAACAAAGTGGTGACACCCTAATATGTTTAGTCTAGCCTGCCAGCTCAGAATGGAACAGAACTATTAAGTCTCCATAGAAAAAGATCTGTCTGCTTTCAGTAAATAAAGGCTTTTTTTCTTTCTATGTGTGGAAGATAACCCGTTATTGCTAACAAACATTAAACTACAGACTAGGGCTGGGCGATATGGCTGAAAACTGTATCACGATATCAGTGTTTCATATCGTCCGATATCGATAATTATTGATATTTTTTATGACCCATTTAAAATAAGGACCAGGAGAAAAATATATAAATAAATATTTTTATTTTAAACTTAACCTTCCTCTGATCATAATCCCCTCAGTTATTAAGAAACTCCAAGCATATTTTAATGTGTTTTGCATTACTATGTTTGAACAAAAATATAAACTTCAGCAATGTGAAATATAGAGTGTCTTATATTGTTTTTTTTCAGCACAAACCAGGCAATAT
>JBBJLR010112876.1:2500-21307 GCA_037577145.1 Brachypetersius gabonensis | reverse complement strand
CCAGAGTGTCACCCCCGAAAGATTTGGGCAGTCCGTAGAGGTGAAAGAACCACAACAACTAAATCAAAGTGTTGATTTTTATTGTCTTTTTTTGTGTTTTCCCCCCCCCCCCCCCAGGTCTCTAAAAATGGCATGGTCAACTCAGTGTTTACACTTTATGAACTTTCTAATGGTGAAGACACAGAAAGCGAAGGTAAGCTGTCCACATCTGGTTTTGTCCAAAAGGTCTTATTCGGCGCTGCACTGTCAAAGTTGTTGCTCAGTGTAGTTTTACATTTTTAAAATCTATCCCCTTTCAAAATTCACTCTCTAAGTCTAAAGTACTGTTTTTAAGGCGCATGCTGCCAGCACAGCAACACTGGCTTTTAACAGATAAGCACTACTTTGTCAATGTATATTTTATTACTGGGAGACCAGTATATTGGAATATATTCAAGCTCCCACATTGTGGAGTGGGCCGACGTGCCTTTGGCTCTGTATAGAATGGCTTTAAAAAAATAATTTGTAAAAGAAATGACTGCAAAAAAGGGAATATCTGTTCTTTCAGATTTCAAAACTAAATCTGTAGGTAGATTAGCAAATTAGGTTATAAGATATACAGACCACATTTACATCTGGTCACTTCATACACATTGTGTCTGCATTAGCTTGAGCCACAAGTAGGTGTGAATGCCCAAAAATTGCTTTTAAAACGGACAGAACAGACAAATTCTACCACTCTAACCCCTTCAAGAGGTAGTCTGAGACATATTCAACAAGCAAAACTCCTCTGAGTACCCTCATGACATCCTCTGCTGTTAAACCCATGACAGGGACTCCCTTTCCGCACCTAATGCAGCATCACTGATCCTTCAGTTCATTTTCTGATGTGAGCTTCTGAGAGTTTAATTTTAATTCCGTATCCCACTCTGAACAACGTTCAAGGTTCAGTTTCAAAGTCCAAGGTTATTTGATTGTCATCAGTGACTGTGTACACGTACAAAGTGAGATGAGACAATGTTTCTCCACGCAACATATAGCAATATTCAATAGAGTGGAAGTTATAGCATAGAAAGAACAGCAGACAAACAATAAATAGAAAGCAAGTGTGGAGATTATGTAAACCTTCTGGAGTGATTAGTATCGCACTATAGGCATGATTACTGCATAGGTGGCAGTTACAGGGATGACAAATCACTACAATAAATAAAATTAAGAAATTAAAATGTTGCACTATATATATATATATATATATATATATATATATACATGTAATTGCATATGAGCACATGTTGCACTGGAATCATGTTCTTATTCTTACCGCACAGAAAAACCACGATGAGCATAAGTAGAATTATATTGGTCACCTCAACTAAAACTCCAGTTTGCTACCACACATTGCATTATAATGCACATGGTTCATGATGGAAAACTGCTTTTCTTTTGAACAGAAAAACAAATGAGATGCGGCACACATTACTGGTTGTTATATATGAGTTGATTTGCATATTTGCTCCGTAATTAATGGTTTTCAGTCTGGATGGAACATGTGTAATTTAATTGCATGTGCCTAAAATCTGATCAGGATAAAATACAGATTCCAGTCAAATGAAGTGACCAAATGTAAATAGTATTTTTTTTTTTGTGTGTTTAATACTGAATGAGCCATAGATCCTTAATTGAATTGAATTAAGACTTCAGTGGTTTCCGTACCAGATTTCTGCTGCAATTTTCCCATACAAATAATTACCTCATAGTATAATTTCCTTAGTTAGAAAAAGCTGGAAACACTAATTTGCTTCCAGTAGAAACCAGTGGAGCATCTTTCCATTGGTTTCTGTTGTAAGTGTTCTTCGAGTGAGTGGATATTCTAAAGTATCCACTCACTGGTGCAGCATGTTGAAATGGCTGGAAATCACTGGTGTTCTCAAAGTAGCATGATGTAAACCAATCTCTTTACAAAACTTCATTTCCCAGAGTTCCATGGGCTCGAGGACTGGATGCTGATGCGCTCGCTGCAGGCCCTGCAGACTGAAGGCAAAGCAGAAATCATCACGCTGGAAGATGGAAAAGGAGTCAAGTTCTTCTGAATTTTCAAATTTGGACTTTGGGAAGGCAGGGTTATGGGGCTTCTTTTAGGCCTGAACATTATTTTTTCTTTATAATCTACTGGGTTCAGCTCTCTGATGAGCTTTAGGCGCTGGTTTCCTGGCACAGCACTGGGTTAGAGAAGGATTTCCACTGCGGAATCTCACCGAATGGTGTGTTCCGGTCTTGAGCTGTGATCGGAAAATCATAGCAACAGTCATAGCACTCCATTACTTATAGGAATACTCTGTTAGCGTATGATTCATCCTTTATTTTTTATAGTAAAGGCCAGAAAACTTGCTGACTCAAGACACATGCGTGGTAAAAGCCGATGGACCGAAGCTGGAACGTTTTGCATTTCATTTATTTGATAAGTGTGTTTTGAGTCAACAGATTCTCTTTTTTTTAGTACAGGGAAATGATGGTCCATGTTGAGCAAACGCTACAGACACAAAGACCGAGATTAGCTTGAGAAATCCTGTGGTATTCTTTTAGTCCTTGCAAACTGACTTCAGGCGACCCAAGTCTATTTGACAAAACATGACAAATGACTGAGATATTGGTCCATGGCTCACATATCAGGAAAATGCTCTGAAAAAAATTCTCCAGCTCTATTTGTTGTACATAAGATTAGATTTTGTTCCTTTTATCTGTCAACCCCACCAGAATCTACTTGAAAATTTCCTCTGTGTGCTACTACGTAATCCCAAATGACTTTTTGGGAACCTTCTAATGCTTCCTGTCAAAGACTCCTGAAGAGAAGAACCTTGCGTTCTCTTGCGTAAACATGCCGGTGCTGGCGGCGACGTGGCTCATAGCACCAGTTTGCTGAAACTTCTCAGTAGCATAAACTTACTCTTCTTGTCCGTGTCTGTCTCCCACCACCTTTTATACCTGTGTAATACTGTACAAATAAACGAGAGAGGTTTTCATTTCTCTCTGTTTCAATCCTCGAAATGAATTGAGGTCATTTCATAATGTGAGTGTTTGATCATGAACCAAACTGGCATGTTCAGTGGAACAGTGTTATTAAGAACTGGACCACCAAGAGCAACGGTTTTCAAACTGGTCCTCAGGAACCGCCCCGGATGATGACCCAAACTTTTGCGGCCCATGTTGGAACACATGGGGATTGAGAACAAATATGGAACATCTGGGGGTCCATGAGGACCCAGAGTGTGAGTGCCAGTCTGGGGTCCAAAAATGCAGGTCTTGGCATGGATTTTGATGAGAACAATGCATTTGCAGATACCAAAGTACAAATTGTATGCACAATACAAGTTCGAAGATCTATTAGAACATGTCTAGAGCTGTATAGTCCATCTGCAAAGATCTGTAAACAATTCCCATCCAGAGCTACACCAACAGCTTGTGTCCAGGATTCTTGAGGCTTTTTTGTAGGACATGAGATAAAGAATCAGTGTTTCCCATGACACATAGGGGCTATTAGGGCAAAAGTTTGACACCCCAGCAAAAGAACAAACTTGAGGCCATTCTGATTCCGGTTAAAGGTTTGAGTAGTGAGACAAGTTACTACTTATTCACCAGGTTTTGTGGCCCTAAGACTCACAGTTTGATCTGTGCAGTTCATTTTAGCTAAAGATATGTGGAAACAACCCATATCCAGACCTGAACAGTCCAGTGGGTATACTTTTGGGACTGGTTTATTGTGTTTACACACATTAGCCTTGTTTGTCTGTTGTTAGAGCTGTAGATATGAGATGTGTTTTGGTTACAAAGTTCAGTGAAAGTTGAGCATCACACAGCGTCCTCGTTTCTGACTCAGAAAAACTCATTTCTCTGATCAACTTTAAATGGGCCCTAAGGGACACCAATAAATAGCAAGTTGGTACTGTAATGGCGCCCTCTGCTGTACACAAACGCACCATGCAGGTAGACTGGTGCTGCCACTCAGTTACCCTTGAGTTTAACCATCTCATCCATTCTCATCCAACTGTACTCTCACTTTTGATGGAACCCAGGTTTAACAGGGACAGTTTGGAGGCTGTGGATGTTCTGAAGCATGTTTCCCTATTTGGGCTTTTAGGATGCTTGGGAAAAAGAGCAGATGGGTGACACAATAAGCCTCTTATATAACCTTATTTATATTAAAGTTATTTCTAATTTCATTGGATTTGTTTTCTTGGGGAGCAGACAGAATGCTTGTGGCATTTCCCTCCCTAAATTTATTGTATCCTGAGTCCCGACGTGAGAAACGGCCTCAACAGCTTTACCCATGCTCTGTGGGGTTGCAGCTAATGGTTCCAGGGTTTATTTTACGCGCGGCAGTTAGAAGCAGTTTTAGAAACTATAAATGAGCCAAAATTGAACTGAGCCTGTTATGAGTTGATCAGTTAATCAGACTGCAGGTCTACATCTTCACACACTTGCCTCAAACAGTATGTCACAGTAAAGAAAACGAGTCGTAACTAATGTATTAAATTGAATTTTTGTGCAAACTCTGACCACAAATATCTTTGTGGGTGGGAGAAAATTGTGCAATTATTTTGTTTGTGTTTTAGACTTGAAACGACACTGTTGCATTCTGACTGAGGTCATTGTACTTTCTACATTTTTACAGACCCATTCTAGATAAGAGAAATGGTTATTAGAATAAATAAAAGCATGTAAAAAAAACAAACCTAAGAAATATAATTGCAGTTCTCGTAAAATGTGATACTGGGTGTAAACGGAACGCTCCACTGTGTTGGCAGGGTGGCACTGCTGTCATGGTGGCTTCAGGTTATAGGTTCAGGTCTCACACCTGTTGGAGTTGAGATAAAGGTTTTATGGGGGGGGCCGGTCTTGACCGCCCCAAGACATGCAATGTTTTGCACCCTGGTTGGTGGTAATTGAGTAATAGGTGGACACAACCAAAAACACAACATCGTGAAGCTGCTTGCTGTTTGGACACATGTCCCATTTAAGCCACTTCTACTCCAACTCCTGTTTCCTGCCTCTTAAGTCATAGCGGCACTTTCAAGCAACACTTAAATCTTCTTGACAGCTATAACCTGCTTTAGTGATGATCATATGTGAGGGAAAAACGAATGCGATCAGTGAGATATACTGCAGTTTCGAGTGGGAAAAAAAACATGCGTGTTTGTTCATGTCTGTGCATTTTTTTCACACTGTCTCTGGTGTATGTCCATTAAAAAGGGCCTAATAGTGTTTGTGATTAGAATTCTTGAACAGCTTAGACAGAATTACATATACAGTGTGGGGACCTACGTTTTAATTATATTTATTTTTGTATAGTTATTTAACACACACTATATGGACAAAAGTATTGGGACGACTGACCATTACACCAACAGGGACTTTTATGACATTGCATTCAAATATGTAGACTTTAACATAGAGTTGGTACATCCCCCGCCCCCTTAGCGACTAGAACAGCTCCCACTCTTCTTGGAAGGCTTTTTATCCTAAAGGTGTTGAATGGGGTTGAGGTCAGGACTCATGAAGGGCCAGTGAACTACTTCCACACAAAACCCATCCAACCATTTCTGTATGGAGCTTGTTTTGTGCACTGGGGCACAGTCATGCTGGAATAGAAAAGGTTCTTCCCCACAAAGTTAGAGGAAAGCATGGCAAAATC
Organism: Brachypetersius gabonensis; assembly: GCA_037577145.1. Classification (NCBI taxonomy): domain Eukaryota; kingdom Metazoa; phylum Chordata; class Actinopteri; order Characiformes; family Alestidae; genus Brachypetersius; species Brachypetersius gabonensis. The sequence goes on along the minus strand of JBBJLR010112876.1, from coordinate 15,639 downwards.
TCTTTTTATGTTGAAGCATAGTTGCTCTTCACTGAAAGTAAGAGGCCTAGGCCAAACCATGCAAAACAGCTGTGTCCCAATACTTCTGTCCATAGACTGTACTTGCATCCCTTTTTTGCACAGGGTGCATGTAGTTTTCTCATAGAAAACAACTGAGACTGAGGGCCTTCATTTAGGGGCATGTCGCCGACTACAGAATGACGCACAGTCTTTTAATGTAAAGATTGTTTTTGCAAACTCTCATACACTAACAAAGAAAATCCAGTGCTGCTCCTGAGAAGTGGCTTGCGCTCCCAGACGACTCACGCACTTTACAGGCTGCCACCTCACACTTACGGCCCACTATATGAGGTGTGATTGTTTGGACTATGAGGGGCAACGCTGCCATTGCGTCACCCTACAGCCCCTGCAAGGCTGGAAAACAGACATCAGCTGCATGAATCATTCTAAACTGAAGGTGAAACATTATTACTGGTGCATTAGTGTGAGACATATTCAGTCTGATCTCCAGAAACACAAACAACCTGTGCTGAAGATTTACTTCTTCTTCTCATCTGTGAAACAGGTGTTCCTGATCCTGACCCTCTTTTACCACTGAGGCAAATTATGCCTTCTTTTTAGCTAGTAAAATGATATAACGCATTGCAAACGATTTTTGAATGGGCCCCAGCAACACTTTAAAGGGAAATTCCACGATTTTTCATAATTCCCAAATAATAAGACAATAAAGAGAGCTTTATTGTCATTGTACTTTTGTACCAATACATTCTTGTGACATCTCCTTCAGTGACAAAAACAGGACAGGTAAATCCAAAATGAAGTACAGATAATGGGAAATATCTGGAACAGTATAGTGCAATGGCAGCATGTAATTAAATATCTACAGTAGTAATGTATATGAGATCTGAGAGAGCATAAACCTACTTTTAGTTTCCCTCATAAAACGAGGACACCTCGCAGAATCAACGAAGTTCGGGAAATAAGTAATACCGCTAGCCTGTCAGTGACTCTACCTATGCGACATGATATGAAGTTAAAATAAAATACTGATAATGCTTTTTTAAAAATACATTTTTCTGTCATGCTTTAGGCGGCATTATAAGTACAGGCGCACACACATATTATAAATAATATATTTATAATGATAAATACCATAATACTGTATAATTACCATTAAGCACTACGTATGTGTGTGTGTTATTACATATGTGCCGCACCGAGAGCAGAATCTGGCTGATTCGAATCCGGCTGAATCGGTTCAGTAAGAGTGAATCGGTCTGTTTCCTCGCGCTCAGGTGGGGGCGGAGTCTGTGCTCTCCTCGCGGCGCTGCGGAGACTATCCTCCTCACAGCAGCACACGGAGCCACTTGAGCAGGAGCATGCTTTCTGCTCTTTAAACTGTGGGAAAGACACTGTCTTTTCCAAGGACTCCTTCGGACCAAAATATCAGGTAAGAGACTGCGTACATCAAGTTTTAAATGAGCCTGAACTTGTGTCCCTTTTTACTAGTTACTTATCCGAGTGTTTTGGTCCACCTTAAACCGTGCAACAGTTCAACTAAAGACCGGACAGTCATCGAAACGCAGCTTCTGCACCATTTAAACTGGAACATCATTCTCCAAAACATTTTCGTGTATAAAGACAAAACTTGGTTCTGTTGATTTTGCTGACTTTCAGTCCCCTCTGCTTTCATCTTCAGACTCCTTGGAGGGCACTCCTGAAGGAAACTGCAGACGATATGTCCCATACGAGAACATCTCCAGCATCTCAATGGATAGTTAACTGACCTGCAGTAGAACATTGCTGCTGGTCGTGAAACTGTTAACCTTCTCCCAAACTCCTATAACCCGTTTAACTTTTTCTCAGCATGTCTCATGCTCAGGTGGAACTGTCTGGGCTTGGTTTTCCAAGTCTACCTGTTGATGTAGATGCTGAGTGTTTGGAAAGAATGTCCATTAGGAGAAATTCCTATGTGCTCCACAAGCTCAATGTGGACACTGAGCCTCAGTTCTTTAACAACGCTCTCTCCGAGGCGCTGTCGTGGTCAGCTGAGAACATCCTGTCCGAGACAGGGGCAGAAGAAGGGAAGGTGGACTCTCCTCCTCCATCTCCCTCTCCAGTCTCCAGTCCTGAAACTCCAGTTCCTTCAGGCACCTCAGAGACATGGAGGGGTTCGGGGCATGAGCCAAGCTCTGACTCGGACCCTGAAGTGGTCAAGCCACAGAAAGCCGTTACACGGCAGTTGAGCAGGTATGAGCAGGAGAAGGAGGACATGGAGACCAAAGCTGTGGCCACCTCGCCGGATGGACGGTACCTCAAGTTCAATGTGGAGATTGGGAGGGGCTCCTTCAAGACCGTCTACAAAGGACTGGACACGGAGACCACTGTGGAGGTTGCATGGTGTGAGTTACAGGTAGGTTCATGGCTTGGTTGCTTGAGTTGGTTGTAAACGATATTTGCCTTGCACAATATGAATGTTGTCCGACAGCCATAAAAGGTTCCTCAATTTTGCACTGCAGGAGACTGTAGTGGAACAAGTACTGTACCAATTTTCCCAATCACCTCATAATACAGTGTTGGCAAATAGTCGTCCAGAGTGGGTTTGGTGTGAAATGATACATTGTACAGACTTGTTTATCTTTTACAGTGGTGGTGAATTGAACCTGACGTCAACACAAATGTAGCTGTTATTTACTATTGGCCCCCAGTACACATCTTCTGAATCTTTATATCAAATATTGATGGTGGTAATCAGACTAGTAAATCAGAAACAATTAATTTAGACTATTTTGCCTCCTGACACCCTCCATGTGTAGGTTTTATTTTAGACCAAAAGCTTCTCAAATCTCTGGTAAAACAATGTCTCAGGCATCAGGCAACACATTCATAAACATTTAATAGAAGAACTTTTTGTGAGGGAGCTTTTAGTGGAGATATCTGGTTCCATTCACACACCACTGTGAACAGTAGTGCCCTGGCAGGTTTCTCTAGAACAGAGTGCTTCACGCCAAACCCACTCTGAACAAATTTGTGGAGAAAAATCAGTAGAATTCCCCTTTAAACCATCTCTAATTGACTTGCTTATGGGGTTTGAAAGCTTTTATTGTACTACTTTGTGAGAGAATCAGCCTTTATTTATAGGTAGTGTTTGGGAGCTTGACTAAACAGGGCTTCATGATATGAAGAAAATGACTATGTTTCTGTGCAATGACATTAAAATATGCCTTCGGATATGTAGCCAATGCATTCACAAAAAAACGTGGTGTGTCATATTAAGACTGCGTAATTTTTTTCGCCACCTTTGACTGCTGGATCACATGAATGCCTTGATTTGTCAAAGCACCCTCAGAAACTCGACTGCAATAGCTAGTTAAAACAAGTCTTTCGCCTTCTCTAAGCAGTGCTGCAGTGGACACAGAATGAAATGAATAATATAGGGCTGGACATGGAGACCACGCTGGAGGTAGTGTGGTCTGCGCGGCAGGAACCTCTTCTTATGTTTCTTGGCTGAACTGCCAAGTTGTAATGGTCCTGTGGGTGCAAAAGTGGGCAGAAACTACTTCCATGTGCGCAAGAGTGCTTTTTCAGATGACACATTCGCGCATCCCTTTTTTGGGTTTAATTTCATTGTGTGATGTTAGTTTAGCTCCTGGACTGCTTTAGTGTCACTCTAAAGAGGCGAGTCGAGCGCAGTTCCTGTGCTGATAGGTGCTGCATGGATCGAGAAGTTCTGCTGCAGTTCTGCAAGGCAACTTTTCACGTGATGATGTTTTTGGGCTCATATTTTATGCACTTTGTTTTTTCTAGACTGCTTCAATTTCCAGATGATACATCACTGTAAAAACACTTTTATGTGAGGACTGAGGACCAAACCAGCTGGCTTTAGATGGTTCAGCTCGCAAACATGACGCGGGCATTTCCACAACCCTTAATTTGGGCTTTAACATTGAAATAGTAAAATACAGCCATTTTATTTACTTTCGACCCACTCTTCTGAGTGTGTATATGGGATGTTGATAATGAGAAAGGTCGTCAATTTGAGCTAAATTACTTTTTTTGGGGGGGGGGCGGGGCTATTTTGCCTCACAACACCCTAAATCTACACTTCCACCATGAGTGGTTTAGTTTCATGCTTCTCAAAATTCACAATGTCTCAGGCATCAGGCATCACTTTCATGATCATTTCATGGCATAGCTTTCAGTGAGGGAGCTTTTAGAGGCAGACGTCTGGTTCCATTCACCACCATTGTGAACAATTCTGACGTAGTTTCAGGAGTTTCAGGAGCGTTTCACATCAAACCCGCTTTGAACAAATTTGTTTGCATCTTCAGAAAACTGAGAAAATCCCTATTATTATCAGCATTACAGTTTACTTGAGTATAATTGTCAGACTAGATTGCAGTTGGCTGTGATTAGAAAGATCTTATTATATGCACAGTGAAATAACTGGTCGGTATTTCCTGTTAAGTATTTATTAGCCTATATTCTGGGTGGTTGTAATTGACTTTTAGTTCAAAATCAGGCCTGTTGGAGGACAGAGTTATTCCTGAGTTGAGGAAGCCCTGCTGTTAAGTAGCACTCTGTTATAGGAGGACAGTAATCCAGTTCTCTCTCTCTCTCTCTTTCTCTCTCTCTCTGTCTTTCTCCCTCTCTCTCTCTCTCTCTCTCTCTCTCTCTCTCTCTTTCTCTCTTTCTCTGTCTTTCTCTCTCTCTCTCCCTCTCTCTCTCTCTCTCTCTCTCTCTCCCTCTCTATCTCTCTTTTTCTCTCTCTCTTTCTCTTGAAACTGAACCAAACTCTCTCCTATATGGCTTGCTGATCATTCTCTTCTTTTATTTTACTTAGATTTTGAATGCACAGTTTCTCACCATGTCCGTTTTATTGCACAGTGAGAGCACAAAACTCATCTAATCCCTCAGTTCCCAGGCTTATTACACGGTGGGGCCTATTATTCATTAATTACAGGGTAAACTGAACTAGTCTTAAGATTTAGGGGTGCAGAATAGAAGTTTAGACCCGCTGGCTGGTCCTTGCCATTTTTGGGGTTGGGACATGCTCAAACTTGATGCCTTTTATTGGTCAGAATCTGGCTTTTATCTGATTTTTTTAGCCTGATTTTATCTGAGAATGAATGTGTTTCTATGCCAGCTCTGACCTGCTGCCGAGGTTTCCCTAGTTTGCTTAGTGCTACCTTTTCTTGTTGCTGTCATATTGCTAGCACAAAGTCATAGCACAGCTCAAGAGTGCTTGGAGCACAACAAAACCAAAGGCCTTAATTTTACCCCTTAAAATTACATACATTTTGACCTTAATTTCCATACAGGAAATGAAGGAAAATGAGGGGAAAAAAGAGAAACGCAGATTACGACTGATTAAAGTGTAAAACAAGTGAATTCTCCCCTTTATTTTTGCAAAGTTGCCCCTTAAATAAAAGAACCTCTTGAATTTATGCCTTAAGTTTAAGATTAAGGGGTTTCACACTCCTTCCTTAAATCTTACTTTAAGGTAAAATTAAAGTGTACAAATTAACATCCATATAATTCAAATGAAGGGGTTTGGTGTATTTTCAGGGGTAAATTAAGGTAGGGTTAAGGTAGGGTGTTTTGGAGTAAATCACCATTATCTGCATCGCTACAACAGAAGGAATAGAAAACAACACCCTGAGGTCAGAGCACAGACTAGCTAGCAAGAGCAGAAGACGGCATTTCTTGTTTGCCATTTTTCGTGCGTTTTCTTTAAAGTGGCATTAATCATTTAAGCAGTTTACTACCACAGACACTAAGGTTGGTTATTTGAGAATTGTATATTTGACAAGGCTTCGAAAGAACAGAGCAGGATTGTTTTCAGGAGGTCCCTGGAGTGGCCACCTGAGATGGCATCTTAACATGACCTCACGTGCTTTTCAGAGAAGAATAAACACAGGAGTTAAGCTTGTCTAATAAAGCATTCTCTCTGTTGCTCCCTCTCTCTCTCTCTTACTCTCCTGTATTTGTGTTACCTGACAGAGAGGTTGTCGGTCACTGCTACTGGACAATGGGCTGTTTAGCAGCTCAGCAAATATAATACGCCAATGAAGCAAGGGGCCACAAATGGCCTCGTCTTATATTCCTGAATACAACATAATGTTTCTTACGAGAACCTGGTGCCCTTCCGCTAACAACATTCTCCCTCTCCCCATCACTCAGCACAACTGTCTTCTCTCTGGGTGGCTAGGGTGGTCCTGCCTCTCTCACACCACTCAGCATAACTGTCTGGGTGGGTTGGGGGATCCTGGTGATGCTAGCCAGTGCTATGTAGCAGTTAATTAGCAGTTAGCATTCTCCTCCAAGTGTGTTGAATTTTCCGGTGCGTTAATGGCAGTTTAAGGAGTTGTGGCGGAGCTTCATGTGTCACCCTCCCATTGTTGAGGCGTATAGTGATCGGTGATCTATGGTGATCTAACTAACGGCTGCAGCTGGACACGACTATGTAAAAATCTAGTAAACTAGTTACTCATTTGTCAACAAAAGGCCATATGTGGCTACTGCTATGATCGCATGACCCGCTTTACTTAGCTGTAATTTATGCAATGCTACAAACTATTCTGTGGTATTTTAGGTGATTTTTTTTATCGAGATGGAGCATGTTCATTTTTTTTAACACACACTTAGATTATCTACATTTGCATATTGCTCACTTAATATTTACTTAAAAAACAAACGAAATATTTTTATCCTATAAATTCACCAAAATCACCGTTTGAGTTCTTTTATTAGCCAAGATTTTTTTTTATTCGTCACTGCTGACCTGACATTTTTTATTTATCACTACTGACCTGCAAAAGAATATTGAATATAATTACAAATATAATTAGAATGTGCAACACCAGACAATTCTAAGATATTTAACAAGCTCTTAAGCGACAGTCACTGGGATAAAACAGTTGACGAGTGCATTGCTTTGATAATACACAGCTTCCTGTCACTGAAACAGAAAAGCCTGGTGGCAGTGTGACCCAGTGGCACGGGAGCTCAGCAGATGCGCAGCGAGGATAACCTTCTCTTATTGTATTAAACTTGGCCTCAGGCTGATCTAACAGGTGTGGAGCACCGTGGCATGTAGGAGCCACCTGGCCGCGACCTTTCTCTCCCAGCCAGCCAGAACATCTGACTTCCTCTCAGGATGATAGCCTGAATCTCTGAGTGATCATTTTATTTTCTGTATCTCTGGTGTACAGAGCCTTTTCCTCTTCTTCCTTCTGTGTTGTTGTGAAGGGAAGGACGTTCAATGGTTCAATAATTTACTCTCTGTTCAAAAGAGGCTTGAGTGCTTCTAACCGTCTTAATCATCTCTAACAGGATTAAAGGCGATGGCTGCTGTGGCCTGTCCTTGAAGACATCACTGTGACAGTGGGTCAAATGTGACCAGTCACTATGCTCTCCTTATCTCTCCTGACACCTTTGCTTGCATGTGACTTCGCTCCCTTGTTTTGGGCTGAAATCATTAAAATTCATCCACTTTCAGATGTTGGTAATCACAGGTAATCACAAAAAACGAGCTCCGGATGCCCAGATTCACCAAAAATCCTCAAAATTGTGGAGGTATTACTTTATTACTATTTACATGCGCTGCCTTTTCTCTAGTGTGCTGTAAATAATGATAATAATAAGTGAACACAGTTCAATTAATCCATACTTACACATACAAATAAAATGCTAAAAATTACTACGTCAAACAAAAATAAAATAAACGAAATATTAAAATAAACATGTTATACATATTTATGTAAATTAGGGCTGTCAGATTGTAATTTAAATCAGTTATTCAACTTATAAAATAATTTATGTTAGTGTACACGCTTGAAACAGGCTCGGCTCAGTGATTACTTTGTAGATTGAATGCCAACAGAGTATCCATAAGTCATTATAACGTCTTGTTCAGCAGTCTGAGCGCTCTCCCCTAGGGTGGCACTGTTAGCATTCAAATCACCTTTTTCAGAATCACTGAAAGAAACCCACAACATCAGGAATTCAAAAATGCATGTTTGTCAGTAGTTCTTGTCATGCATGATACGTATAATTAAGTGTCTGTTGTCAAAAAATGTGTATATTCAATTAATCATCAAAATCATCAAAATAACTTATTCAATAGCTAAGACAATTGATTATTACAGGACTAAAATAAATAGAAATAACAATGAAGTACATCAATTGAATGTGAAGTCAAGTAGTTTTATGGTTTCAACCATAGACACACAGTACACAGTGAAAAGTAAAAAATGAATTTAATATGTTTATGTGAAATGTAAATCAAAATAAGTTTATAAATAGTTATTAAAGCTCATTTTAGTTCTTTTATTTCATCATTTTAGTTTACTATTTTGTTGTGATCGAATATGATGGGTGCTGATAATATGCTAAAGTAAAAACAGATTTGAAGCCATAAACTCTTGCTATATGAATTTCTAATAAATATGACGGGGTAGTGCTTTCCAAACCCGTGAAGCATGAAAACGCATGAAGCATTAAAGCAGGGCAGCGGTAACATTGTTAACAGCTGTTCAGGCAGGTTTATGATGGAATTTAGCTTTTTAAAGAGCTTTAAAAACCAGTTAAAGGATTTCAAAGTGAACTTTAAATGACACAGGTGTAACCATCTTCCACTTTCCGGTGCCTGTATCGTCTCTGAACACGCTCCAGCATGTCTTTTACATTTTGAGGCAAACAAAAGGCTTTTCAGACCTTTGCCTTTCACTGACACCTTGCTCATTATCTAGGGAGGTGGGGTGGTTGGTAGTTTGTCACCTGCTATCAGACCCTCAAAGCCGAGAAAATATGAATTCAGCAGTGTCACTCAAGATTTACACCAAGACTGATCATCGCTGCTTTGGGATCAGTAAAAAATCATCTAAAATATGTAAAAATGACTATTTAATCAATTACTAAATGTGTCATGTGGAAGACTCACAAAGCCGCTAGACAGCGACTGATGGCAGCAGGTTGGAAATAAAAATGGTCCAAGTGTAGAGCCCTGTGGCACAACATGGAGAAAATCAGTTCAGAGACATGTTTACCTAACAAAATAATGTTTCCAAGTTTCCAAATGTGTCGTATGGGTGTGTTTGCATGTTGAGAAAATAAATATAAATAATCCAGGTTATTTCATAGAAGAGTAAACATAGGCGTAGTTAAGCATTCCGAGCTAGGGTGGGCTTAGGGTGTTTAAATTGTTAGGAGGGGTGATTTGTTTACAGGTGGGAGAGAAGGAAAGTCTGCTATTTACTTACTTGATGCCAGGCTGAGTTTTTCGCTTCATCTTAAATTTGTTTCGTTTTGTGACTTTTTCCTGCCTCACAGCATCAAAACTTCCCCATTTAAGACGAAACAGAAAATTCAAACTCAATCTTCATGATTGATAGTCAGCAATGCTGAGAGTTGAGAGATTAATGTAAGTTTTTTAAATGAGGACAAAAAACACAGGGTCTTTAGAAGTAAAGCCTTATCATTTAAAGGAATTGAGACTTTAAGTACCGAAACCAAAACTGTGGTAACTGTTTTTAAGAACTAATTTTTTTATTAGTATTATTGTTATTTATCATTCCTAGGCTTAATTATCTACTAATTATGTACTGTTGTGGAAGCTGGATAAGGATTTTTAAAATTATGACACTTGAAATATAGCGCATTAGTCAAAATATGAACTTTGGCACTATATGGAGCTACATTTATAACCTAAAAATACCACAGAACATATTTATCTCCAAAGCTCTGTAGGGTGTATGTTTGGGATGTGTGTCTTGTTTGTGTTCCGTGTACAGGATGTACACACTCGTAATGGGTGTCCCAAATGAACTGCTCATCAGCATTTTGTGGTTCAGACAGTTACTCAGCAACAGCACACCGTTTGGGCTTTATCAGACACGACATTGTGTGTTGCCGCCTCAGCATTTTGACCTTGCTACTGACGTGCCTGAGAGGTCTCTATCTTCTGCAAGGCCTCCATTCAGTAATGTAAATAAACCAACATCTTCTGTAGTTTTAGCCAGAAATAAGGAGGAAACTCTTGCTTTGTGTACAACAACCATTGTGTTGCCTAAAATGACAGCCTGTAGCATTGAAGTTTAGTTCATTTTTCCAGTTCACAGTGTCTTCCACAAATCTGTCCCACCGTAATGATCAGCTGGATGGCGTTTGAGCAGGTCCGGAGAAAGTTTAGGGACACATTTATGGAAAAGATGTTGGTGACAACTGACTTCTAGTGTTACAGTTCCAGTTCTAAATTAAACAAGCTAAATGTGGCCTCCCAACATGTCTCAACTACATTTGGGGTCAGTGGACTGAGGTAGAGTATCATTTTAAAGAACCTCTGTGCAATGTAAATCTTCCAAGCCAACTGATCCGAGCCAAGAACTAATAAAGAAACTCCATTATGAGGACAGAGTTGTTGTTGATTCGATGAGGTCAGTTTATTTCAGCTCACTCTTAATGCTTCTCATATCACGCCTGTGAACTCAGGGCGCCCACAGATTCACAGCAGTGCCAATGAATTACGAGGACACTGAACTGCTTCAGATGGTTGGATGATATGGTTTGCCATTCAGTACATACCAAGACATTGTGGTGCCTGTGCTGTGTCCTCTGAGGGTACTGTGTGTTTATTAGATTTTTCTATTGAGCAAACAGCTGTATATAACACATGCAACTAGTCTTTTATAGATTTTCTATTACAGAAAAGTATTACAGTATAAAAGTACGTAAACTAGAACAAATATTATTTAAATACATGAAATAATATGATCGTATATATGTGTAGGTACATAAATGTTGATGTGCATATATGTATATGTGTGTATGTATATACACACATACACATATATGTACATAAATGTATTTGATAAATGATATGATACATGTTTATGGTACATGTGTATGTGTGTGTTGGGTGGGTATATATATATATCATAATGGGAACTGACAAAATGAACAAAAAAAAAGAAATAGGTGGAGTGAATGTGCTCCTGCCTCCCGCTGTGGTGTGAAGATAAGCTGAATTATGACTCTGAGAAGTAATTAACACTGATTTAGGAGCGCATCAGTCTCAACAGCAGGTGCCGGTTCTGCCCTGCGACCCGAGCGCTGACGCAGGCTGCCCCGCTGAGTGACGCGGCATCACACCAAATATGAATCCGTCGGGGCTGAGCAGATGTTGCCCAACCATTTGTGGGTTGTTCCCACCCTTTAATTGTCATAATTACAGATGATCTATTTACCCACACATGGAAAGAATTTGCCCATTTGTGCTGCACTCATGCTGTAGTAGTATTGTTTGTTTGTCTGTTCGCTTTTGGCACAAATGAGCTAAAGTCAACCAGCTCTGACCTCTGGTCTAATTAGCCCTGATCATTTCATATTTCTCGTTCTCCTGCAATCTTTCGTCAAATGGTACTGACTTTCGCCCATTTCGGAGTCCTCATGTGGGCCAGCGGATGGAATAGATCTCTTTAGCCCTCACCCAAGCCCTGTAAGTAAACTCTGCACACAATGCATTTCCCTCAGGGGGCCTACAGAGAGGCTGCTGCCATCTTATCAGCAGCTGCCTGAACGTATATATATTTCTCTGGAAGAGGTGTGGTGGAGGCGGGGTTGCATATATGTGTAGCATAACCCCAAACCCAATCAAATTATGTCACACTCTCAGTGCGTGATCTATACGTCATCTATATACATATGTACTTACATGTAGGCCTCACGTGTGTATGTTCGTGTGTATGTGTATGCATAAATTCATACATACATATGCATACATATGAGTGTATCTGTGTGTGTGTGTGTGTGTGTGTGTGTGTGTGTGTGTGTGTGTGTGTGTGTATATATATATATAATTTTTTAAGTTTACCATATTGGGAAAAACATACATTATAAAATGGGCTATATTTATGTTATTTATCTTACCAATATATATACAAAAACTGAATAATTATGTGTATTGTAAAATCAGTAAAATATGTAATTACTGAAACTGTCACTCAGACATATGTATAAATATATAAACATATCAAACTTATGTTCACGTTAAACATAGCCTGATGCTTTCCTTGAGGTGATATGATGCTAAATAGTGTGTTAAACCTAATTGCCTCTTTAAAATACCAACTCCTTTTTCTAATTTCTGTCCCTGTGAGCAGATGTAACCGCAAACCCTCTCAGGTTTGGCACGGATTATAGTGTTGATCTTGTGAATCGTGAATGTGTTGTCTGTCAGCTACCTGGTGATAATGTCTGTGTTCTCCATGCAGACTGTGCAGTCAGTGATATTTAAATTCCATTCAGTTGCTATTTACCAGAAATGCCTGCCATCTGTTGCTGCACAATTTATCATCTCCCACCCTGTCCATTAGCGGAAATGGACCACCATGGGACCACCACTTTCAGATATTATCTGGGTGGTGACACGGACACGGCACTGGAAAGTTTGTCCCCCTTTTATGCAGCAATAGCCTCTACACCTCTTAGAAGCCTGGAACATTGGATATTTGTGAGCATTTGATTGCAGCTGTGAGAGCATTAGTGAGATCAGGACCTGATCAGTTCTAGACAACAAACATCACTCTAATCATGAGATTCCTCTTTTGTTTCTTGGCTCCTCTCAGTGGCTGTTCCTCATGTTCTTGAGGAGTTTTTCATTTGTGTTCTTCTCAGTTGTTCTTTCTTATAGTCATAAGGAATTTCTCCTTAATGTATTGGGGGACGAAATGTCCTTTGACAAAAAGTAGCCAGGACACGTCTTTAGCATAAATGAAGGGTGTGCATATAACAAGTTACACCTCATCCTTGTTTTCGTTGACTATTTTGTGTGTGTGGCTCTGTGTTTTGTTCCTGTGTTGGTTCATGTTCCCACTATTACGAGTGACTCGCAATCAGAGAGGGGCGTTTGTGGGAGTGAACGAATGGAGAAAGTGCTCTAATGAAGTTTGCTAATAAACCACACTCCCAATCAACACACAGGCCGAAAATCTGGACACTCACTGAACCGCTGGAGGTTTCGCATGTTCTCAGAGAACAAAGAGCCAGCCTATTCCGTCTCCAAACAGTTTGAGTCAGTTTTAAGCACTGCCAGCCTTTGACTGTTGGGCCCATTGTGCTTTCACGCACTTCCCTCTGCT